>CAOJBJ016479318.1:0-14549 GCA_948291685.1 Euphorbia celastroides | reverse complement strand
TATATATATATATATATATATATATCCTTGATATATATTTATATTCAGAATATATATCCTGGATATATTTTTTAGAATGTATTGGATGTAATTATTTTAGCTGAGTGGATGAGATAGTTTTGCTAGGCTATGCGTTTGGCTGAAACGCATGTTTCATATTGGTTAAACTATGTAAGTTACCCATTTATTTAGGATCAGACTAAACGTGTATTCATCTTTTTAAAAGAACAAAATCACCTTCTAACATATATGTGTTGTGATATATAAATTTATATATGTTTGACTCCAGTTTATTGTTTTTAATTTTTAGTTATATCTAATTATTCTTTTGCGAATCATGCTATGGGGTTATCAGCTAGTATAACAGTTTATTTCGATATGTTCACAGATTTGTCAACCTTATACTAGAGTTGTAATTGTATTCATTTTGATTTAATAAATAATATTCTTCAGTAAAAAAATATATCTATGTTGTTACTTGTTAATAAGAATCCAAATATGTTATTTCTTGAAACATCTAAAGTTACAAGAATAATTAACTCAAATTTTGATTAAATATTAATGTTTATTTTAAAAATATTAGTGTAGTTCTAATGCGACACACAAATAAATTATTTATAATTAAATTAAAATTTTAAAAAAAGATTTTGCGTATATAATAATTGATAGACATACTCAAAATATAATTATAAAATTTAAATTTACTTAATTAAATAATTAAAACTAAATCAATATTATCCAGAAAAAAATATCTTTTAAAATGAAAAATGTGATTTACAACTTTTTTTTTTCTTTTATTAATATATAGATCTTCCACGGAGTAAGAAAATATTGTTTGGGCTTTTTGTTGTTATTCGAACCAAACAGGCTTAAGCCTGCGAATCGTCATATATTAGGCCCAATTTGCAGGAAATACTTAAGACCCATTACAGCTATTCAATGTCCGGTTAACTTCCACCGGTCTTTTTCCTTTGCCGATGGTGCCAAATTGAACTGAATCTTCAGTGACGGACAAATTGATATTGAAATACAAGAGAAACGAAGAACCGCGATTCTGTATGAGAAATTTAGATCTACTTGTTTCTGTTTAGATTGACGATCCGAGAGAAATTTTTCAGAATGTTGAAATTAAGGGCATTCAGGCCGAGCAACGACAAGATTGTCAAGATTCAGTTGCATCCAACGCATCCATGGCTTGTCACTGCCGATGCCTCAGATCGCGTCTCCGTTTGGAATTGGGAGCACCGTCAGGTTTTTAACTGCTCTATTTCATTGGAATTTATGTCTTCATTTCACTTGTAGATTCTTAACTTGTATTCGTTGAAAAGGTGATTTACGAGCTGAAAGCTGGTGGTGTTGATGAGCGGCGTTTGGTTGGAGCCAAGTTGGAAAAGCTTGCGGAGGGTGAATTAGGTGCCGTTCTGCTTCTGTTCGACTCTATTTCTTTGGAAAGAACTGTTACGCTAGTTCGTTTCTATCATTTTATCTGATAATCGAAATGAGACAATTTGTGATCTGAGAATTGATTGTTGCATAATTATATTATTTGCAGACTCGAAAGGAAAACCTACTGAAGCAATGAGGGGAGGGAGGTAATTTTCTGTATTTGCTTGCTTGTTGTTTAAGTTGTTTTCTATACTGTTCGGCTGATTTTTTTCTTTGTTTTTCTTTTATTATGGAAAAGTGTTAAGCAAGTGGGCTTTTTTGATGACGATGTACGTTTTTGGCAACTTTGGCACAATCGTTCTGCAGCTGCTGAAGCACCATCTGCTGTCAACAATGTTACTTCTGCCTTTACTTCTCCTGCTCCTTCCACTAAAGGCAGGCACTTTCTTGTTATTTGTTGTGAAAACAAAGCCATTTTCTTGGACATGGTTACAATGCGTGGCCGTGATGTTCTTAAGCAGGAGCTTGATAACAAGTCATTGCTATGGTAAGTTTCGCTTTGGGAATTTCTATTTCGTTTCTGTACTTTACACAAAAGATGAACTATATCACCCATCCATGTATATAATATGGCCTCTTTATCCTTCTTTGCTAACTGTTACTCAAGTCTCAAGTACAATTTTTTGATCAGTTGAATTTTTATAATAC
The DNA here is from genome assembly GCA_948291685.1 of Euphorbia celastroides. Classification (NCBI taxonomy): domain Eukaryota; kingdom Viridiplantae; phylum Streptophyta; class Magnoliopsida; order Malpighiales; family Euphorbiaceae; genus Euphorbia; species Euphorbia celastroides. Next base: position 12,455 of record CAOJBJ016479318.1, on the reverse strand, counting down.
TTGATAGTCTTCATTGCATCCGCACTCTATTGTACATTCTATCATCCTTAATTTTTTGTTCTCTTTTTAACTATCTGAATGTATATATTTGTCTCCTATACCGTGGTCTTATATTTCCCCACCACCAAACATTCACATGCGAAGGAATACAAATATAGTATTTTATGTGCATAACTATAACGTGTATAAATTTTCTTGCTATTTTTTTTTGGTTTGCTGATGTTCATTATATAAATTACTTACTTCTTTGCCCTTACATGCAGTATGGAGTTTCTCTGTAGATCCATTGCGGGCGATGGCCCTTTAGTTGCATTCGGTGGATCAGATGGAGTGATTAGAGTCATTTCAATGATAACGTGGAAGGTATGCCTGTTGCCAAGGAGTTCTTTTGCTGTACAGGAATGCCTATACCTCTAGTCATTTTGCATTTCTTTTGGCAGCTTGTACGTCGATATACTGGAAGCCATAAAGGATCTATTTCTTGCTTGATGACTTTCATGGCATCCTCTGGTGAGGTACTATTTGATTCCTACTGCTGAATTCATATAATTTAGCATTATCCATCGTTGGCTTTAGTGTCAAGCTAGTTATCTTGGTGATGAATGTATTTCTATAGGTTATGACAAGTTTTTCATATCTTCTTTATTCTTGTGAACTTAGCACATGAACTAGAAGGTTAACTTTGGCAATAAGCATTAGGAGTTGATGAAATATTCCTTGATTACATTTATCTATCAGCATGATTTGACTTTGAAAAATATGTATAGATAGAGCGTCAATGTGGAGGCTACTATACATTTGACAAAAGCCCAAATGTATTAAGTATAAACCACAATCTTTGTTATAGAGGGCCATATTCATAGTCGCTAAAACGATAAAATTGAAATGAGAAGATCTCCTGTTGAGAAGATGGTTGTTGTTGGCTTCTTAAGTGCTTAATGGTTTCTTAGCTATCCAAATTGTGTAATCCTAATTATTTTCCTATCGCGGCCTTGTAGCTTAATTTTGAAGGTACACTAAGGTGAATTATGTATGTGACTGCGAAATTAAATTTCAACCCGAAAAAACAATTTGTTGTAGCTCAATCGGTACCCCTTCCAATTTGGATGTGGGAGGTCCTGGTTCAAAACCCATCCTCTTTAAGGATTTAACAATTTTTTAAAAAACAATCAACCCAAAAAGATAGAAGATTGTTTGCCAGTGTTCATAAGTTTTTATGTGTGAATGATTCAAGGAGTAGTTGCCTCAGTTGGGAGATTGTTTATATCTTATGAGCATTGTTCTTAGAAAGGGAGAGAGATTCTTATTTGTTCAAATGAAGATATAGTTGAAGAACTGATATAAATAGGAAGGAGATGTGTGTTGCATTAACTCACAAATACAGAGGGTTGAAGAGTAAGGGAAAAAGACACTGAGCGACATTTAGTAGATCAAACTTTGAATCATCAGGAATCTTGATTTCGATATAATTTTATTATTACACATGATTATCTCATATCTTTTATAAAGGATTTTTGTTATAATAGTTATTGCTTATCTTCCTAAATAGGAGCATAATGTAATTTTGACATTGATATGATTTTGGTCATTACATATCTTCACAAAGCATATAATAGTTGGGGCTGATTCTGTTTCAGCTCATTAAGACCATAAATCAAACCTTTGAAATACTTTTTCTTGATTATATTTGATGCCAGTTATGGCTAGATAGGTCTGGATGTCATTTATCTTGAAAATGATCATCTTTGGGTGCCAATGAACCTGGAGTGCTCCACATAACCTTTTCATGCCTAGTAATTGGACTCTTGAAATTTAATCATGCTAGGTTGAGCTTCACCTGAATTTTTGTATCTCAATTATGTTATGGGGAGAGAATATTAAGGAGGACTATAGTCTACTAGAAAGTGTCATAAAGGTATTTGGGCGTCAAGTTAATCTAGAGGTTGTGTAGCACTTTCATAGGATACGGCTTACGGATCTTTATTTGCTGTGCCTTGTGATTGGACATTGCTATTTCACCAAATTCTTTATTCTAAAATTGGTCATTCGAATAAAATTACTGTGACTTTCATTGTCCTGTGCTATGTTGTCCGTTTTTTTACTTTCTAGAATAATTATTAACGTTTTACTGTATAGGTGGCTAATAATCATCTATTTTTTTGTTGTTATTGTTTTTGATGAGTGCTTAACAATTTATGGCAATTAAGTGAATTAACATAACTACATAAGCATGCATTTCAAATCCTTCTTTCTCATGATATATAACAATATGAAGTCATTTGCTCTATTTGTAGATGTTTTTCAGTCATTAACTGACTCTATCTGCTTAATTATGTGATAACTTGTTGCAGGGACTTCTTGTGTCTGGTGGTAATGATGGTTTGCTTATTCTTTGGAGTGCAGACCACGGCCCAGATTCACGAGAGCTGGTACCTAAGCTAAGTCTAAAGGTGAATTGCTTTCATCTTCTTCATAACCTGTCATTCTGATGAATTATGAAGCAGATTATTTCTTGACATTGTGCAACAAGAAAATCAGATTTATCATTCTTTTTCTTTTGGAATTATATGCATCAGTGTTTTGATTTTTTTTTCCATTTTATGGATGCAGTACTTAGAACTTCACATGCGTGTCCTTTCTATAAACTTGATTTAAGTACAATACTTTTAGTTACTATATCTATAGGCACATGATGGGGGAGTCGTGGCGGTTGAACTTTCCAGAGTGATAGGAGGTGCTCCACAACTTATTACCATTGGTGCAGATAAGACATTAGCCATATGGGACACAATATCTTTCAAGGTGTTGTACCAATTGAATCAGCCTGATTCTCATAGCAGATCTGAAATTTATATTCTATATAATTTTCCTGTCCATTTTTACAGGAATTGCGACGAATAAAGCCTGTGCCAAAATTGCCCTGCCATAGTGTGGCATCTTGGTGCCACCCTAGAGCTCCAAACCTTGACATATTAACTTGTGTCAAGGATTCACATATATGGTAAAACAAAGTTTTGTGCATTAACAAAATTAGATGCAAATTTGTACATTCAAATTTGTTATGTTGATTCATAAGTACGTATAATGGAATGCATATGCTGGTTGCCAACTTTAATTAATTTTCTCCTGTTTTTAGGGCTATTGAGCACCCTACCTATTCAGCTCTGACAAGGCCATTGTGTGAGCTTTCTTCACTCATACCTCCTCAGGTTCTTGCACCAAACAAGAAACTCAGGGTATACAATTGTTTCTTGGTCTTTTGTTAAAATCGATAAAACTACATTTTGAGTTTCTGTGCTACTATTTTTCAGTAGTTGAACAAACAATGCCTCCCTTTCTCTGGTTTTTGGCTAGAGATGCAAGTAAGAGTATTATTCCATACTTCCCCAGGAAGTGGCATTATGTTGAAATTAATATTTGCTTATTCAATTGCCAATCCACTCCGTGCACTCTTTTCCATCTAGTGTGGATTTTTTTAATCTAGTATGGATTCAGCTTTACTAAAATGCAGCATACAGTTTTGGATGTTTACTCAATATGCACGTGCATGCCTATAAGTTTTAGTTTCCTTCTTGAGAATGTTTGTCCTATTTTGGCATTGAAATATTTGCATGCATGTTGTTTATGAAGGTAAATGGCATCTATGGAATCACTTACGAGTTATACACTGTGTTCGTTATATTACTTTAATAGCGCTCAAATGGCTTTTTTTTATGTGAAGTATGATTATTTCTCTCACCATATTGAATATGTTCATGACATTTGTGGTTGTCACGACAGGTTTACTGTATGGTTGCACATCCTTTACAGCCGCACCTTGTTGCTACTGGAACCAATATTGGTGTTATTGTTAGTGAATTTGACGCCAGATCCGTTCCTGCTGTAGCTCCATTACCAACACCATCAGGAAATAGAGAGCATTCTGCTGTCTATGTTGTTGAAAGGGAATTGAAACTTCTAAACTTTCAATTGTCTAACACTGCAAATCCCTCTCTTGGAAGCAATGGCTCTTTATCTGAAACAGGGAGGCAGAGGGGAGAATCAACCAAACCATTACATGTAAAGCAGTCCAAGAAGCACGTTAGTACACCTATGCCGCACGATTCGTATTCTGTGCTTTCTGTGAGCAGTTCGGGGAAGTATGTGTGCTTACTTATCTAAGAGGATCTTTCTTTTTCTGGATCAATTTTGTTATGATGTTGAGATTATTCATCTTTTTTTTTTTCAATCTAATGTGAATGCATCACTATCTGTAGCATTAACATCTATAACAACATTACCCCAAATGCCTTACAAGGCTACTGCACAAAGCAGGGTGAGGGGGGTCGGGTGTATGCGCCCTGGCTCCTTTGATAATAGAGAGGCTGTTTCCAATTGACCTAGAGGTAGAGTTGCTACCACTATCCCTGACTTCACAATAAATGAAGTTCAGATAGTTTAATGAGCCATGTTGCCATAGTCCAATATAATCCAAAGCCAAAGAATGGTGACTCTTTGACCCCATAGCGCGCGTTGTAAATTAGATGTAGTTCAGTAGTTGTAGTTTTGTGCTTGCTTAAACGAGTGTGATTGTTTCTTCATACACTGGCTATTTCGAGATTCCTTTACTTTGGATGTGGACATTCATAAAGCAAAAGAGTTCCTTTCTGACAGAATAACTTGTTTGCAGGTATCTCGCAATTGTATGGCCCGATATACCTTACTTCTCTGTATATAAGGTTAGTGATTGGTCCGTTGTAGATTCGGGCAGTGCAAGGCTCCTAGCTTGGGATACTTGCCGTGATAGATTTGCTATACTGGAGTCTGCATTAGCCCCTCTGATTCCAGTCATTCCTAAGGGGGTTTCATCGAGGAAAGCAAAAGAAGCTGCTGCAGCTGCAGCACAAGCAGCAGCAGCTGCTGCTAGTGCTGCTTCTGCGGCCAGTGTGCAAGCTCGTATCTTGCTTGATGATGGTACATCAAATATGCTAATGAGATCCATTGGAAGCCGTTCTGAACCGGTAATTTACATTTGTCCTTTCAATAGTTTTGAATTTAAATTTATTGTTTGGGAAACCGGTCCTGCAGTTATCACAATTTGTCTATTTCCTTCAGCACTATTGGCTAGCTGCTAGATTAGCTGCCATTTTCGGATATGTATGTGATGTACTTGTTGTTCCTATACTCGTAGTATTTATCTGTTGGGGCTTTTTTTTTCCTTATATGGTTCCAGAATTCTTGTTTGTTCATTGATTAGCCTTATAATACTTTGAGTTTTCAGTGAGTATATACTTATACACAGATTTGCAACAAATAAACAGTTCTCGATACTGCATATTCTGGAACTTTATCATGCTGGACAGAAAAAACTTTTTCCTTCATGCGTATCATGGTCGTCTATATGCTGCATTTTAATTGTGGAAAAAGATTCTGTTGATTAGTTTCTTACCATTTTTGCATGGAATAAGTGTTGGTTCTGGATTTTGTTCTTGCTTAGGTTATTGGTTTACATGGAGGAGCTCTGTTGGGCGTTTCTTATAGAACATCATGGAGGATTAGCCCAGTTGCAGCAACTGCTATTTCTACCGTTCAATCCATGCCTTTGTCAGGATTTGTTACAAGTGGTGTTTCTTCCTTTAGTACTTTTGATGATGGATTTTCTTCTCAGAGATCTCCTGCTGAGGCAGCTCCTCAAAATTTTCAGCTCTACAGGTGAAAATTGTGACTATTTCTTTGAAAACCCTTTTAGTAAATTTCAAGCTGTCGAAACTGTCATATTATTAAAGTTTCCTTTTGTATTACATGTTGGTTTTCTACTTTATTGAGCCCTCTTGTCTTATTGCTTTGTCAATTGTCAAATACTATGATCTTGAGTAGAGTATTTTGCAAATAAGCTATGTAGGCAATCGAAAAAATATTTGAAGGGACATGCAACAATTTAAGATCAGCACCCGGTAATTTAAGGAATTGAGTCATTTTAAAACTTCGCTTTGTTAATACATCACGATGAGTTTGACTGATTCCAAAACCTTATTAATCTCATGCTTGCAGTTGGGAAACTTTTGAACCAGTGGGAGGCCTACTTCCTCAACCTGAATGGACTGCTTGGGATCAAACTGTCGAATATTGTGCTTTCGCATACCAGCATTATATTGTCATTTCTTCTCTGCGTCCTCAATATCGATACTTGGGGGATGTTGCAATTTCCTATGCCACAGGAGCAGTTTGGCATCGGAGGCAGCTTTTTGTCTCTACTCCTACTACTATTGAGTAAGATCTTGTCCATCATCAAGTTCTGCCTTTTTTTTTGGCTGTATTCCTTATTTTTCTAGTCTTCTTCGTTCGTATTATTTCCTCAACATTAAGTTTGAACACAAAAGTTACTTGCTCTTTAAAGGAAATAACAGGGGTGGACAAAGTCACATATATTAGTTTTAGTTAGTCTATATCTTTCTCTTTTGGGATGGAAGTTCTGTGATTGCATTATAATCCAAATGACATAATTTGGGAAACATTTTTCTTACCTCTCAATGTCTGTTTTGCTACTTATGTACTTCCATTGCTCAATATTTTTGTGAAGAAATAGAATTTATAGACCAACTGCTGCATACTGCTGATCACTGATATTCAATAAGGATTTTCTGGTGCAATTTGTTTGCTTGTTACTGAGAAAGAATGGATAAATGGCATGATTCAGTAATTTCTGATTTTGGATTCCTCTCACCGATCTAGTGCAGATGTGAACATATAGTTATTAGCTCTTTCTCGCTCCCATTTTCTTTACTAGCTATTGAACATTGGATGAATAAGAAAAGGCTCAATGTAAGTTTCTAGTGATTAACAAGTCTCAAAAAAAGTTGACCTGACTTTCTTGTTGTTGTTAGATGCCATTAATTGGTGAACTGCATATCCATGTATTAGGCAAATTGTATTGTGGAATGTAAGTAATGATCTAAAATTTGCCATATTTTAGTTTTTTTCATGGGAAGAAAACGATTCTGCTAACCTTCCTCTTTGCCTGATACCGACCCAATTGCTTTCATGTTTAGTCCTCTAAATGAGAGAAAGTTTGTAAAATGTTGTCATTCAGCCATATATTTACTTTTTGCTTTATTCTATTTATCTTGGTGCTTTATGATTATTATACTTCTATCTATTTTCCACTTGTATTTCCTTTGTTGGAAGAGATGAGTTGTGTTAACTAAGTTTTACAGTTCCATATGTATCATGTGCATCAGCATTTATTATCTAGGGGTAACACCAAGTGCTTTTTCAGGTGCGTTTTTGTGGATGCTGGAGTTGCTGCAATTGATATAGAAACAAAAAAGATGAAGGAAGAGATGAAACTGAAATGGAGAGTTAGCCTTAATCGCAGTGGAAGCTCCCCAAGCATCTTCACAAGAAAGAATAAAATTGAGGCCACCTATGCTACAGGTTTATAGTTTACACTTTTGTTCTTACTTCTTTTGGGTGTGGGGTTGAATCTCCTGGCTCCATTCGGCGGGAGGGACTCGCCCATACAACCAAGCCTTGATCCCATGATAGAGGGGGTCGGCTATAAGGATTATTGGACGCCATGAAGCTCTATCTTAACCCAAATGCTCATCAATATATTAAAATTACTTTTTGCGTGTTGTTTGTCTTCCTACTAAAAATGATTTGATTTCTTTGTTTTGCTTTTCACGATAGTTAGTCCTAATATTGCATTCCTGATGTTTTGTGATTTATGTGTTCATTTGCTTTTTGCGTCAAAATTTGACTTTTTCATGGAATTATAGGACAACACTTTGAAAACCTGCATTGGAAATACATTTCTCATATTTGGCACAGCCTAAACCACCTAGGCTTAATTATTCAGTGGGCTGTTGTGTTGGAATATTCTCGAAACCTGAGCCTTGATCAGCCCACCTTGTTCTATATAGTATTTAAACTTACATATCTTATAAATTTGTGTTTCCATTGTGGTACTCATGTTGATTTTTGTGTGTAACACTTTTAAATTCACAAAATAAAATTTAGCTGTGCTGACAGGCTGGAATTCGTTCTTGTCAAGCCTGACCAATAAGCATGTGTTGTCAAAATCAAGGGTTTATGTCATTGTTAATTTTTTTAAAAATTCTCTTAAGTGATGGATCAGTTATTAAGAGTATTCCAGGAAACCAAACTGAAATTGACGATGAACCCTCAATAAATTTCAAAATATAGACAAGACCAATTGTCCTTTTCTCTAGGTGATAATAAACTGTTTTATGTTTGAATTTTCTGTGCATTGGTTATCTTCAATGTATCAGTGTTTTCGACATATTTGAACCTTGTCGCATGAGTACATAGATTTATCAGGGTATCTCTTTGTTTCTGATTAAATGCTTTCTCATTCTCAGGTTGTTCGTTTAGCTTCTTTTCAGCATGTTCCTTCTGTGCCACCTTTCTTAAGTATGCCAAAGCAGTCAAGAGGTGATGATGGAGATACAGCAATGCCAAAAGAAATAGAAGAGAAGCGAGTTAATGAGGTGGCAGTTGGTGGAGGAGGGGTTTCTGTGGTGGAGGAGGGGTTTCTGTGGCAGTTACTCGTTTTCCTGCTGAGCAAAAACGGCCTGTTGGACCCCTAGTAGTAGTGGGTGTGAGAGATGGAGTTCTTTGGCTTATTGATAGGTAAATAAACGATATATGTTCCATTGATTTAATTTCTACTGTGAAGTTTAGTTTATACTCATAAATAAGACTGATAGTTGAAATTAGTCTATTTCATATGGTAGAACAGTCTTGACGAGCCCAAAAGGGGTTGTGTGTGTGAGAGAGTGAGAGAGTATAAATAATGAACTAAACTACTTCATCTTATGACACTTGAATTATCTTTTGGTAGGTACATGTGTGCTCATGCCTTATCCCTTAGTCATCCTGGTATTCGTTGTCGGTGTCTTGCTGCATATGGAGATGCCGTCAGTGCAGTGAAATGGTAATTGTTCATTTTTCTAATGCACAAGTCAATTACAGAAAAGATGATAATGTATTTTCTTTCATAACACGGTTCTCTGTAATTTTGTGCTTCCTTATCCAGGGCAAGCAGGCTTGCTAGGGAGCATCACGATGACTTAGCTCAATTTATGCTGGGGATGGGCTATGCCACTGAAGCACTTCATTTGCCTGGCATATCTAAGAGGTATTACATATGCATACTGCCTTAAATTTCTTGGTGGGGTATTCTTGTTCTCATTTATGTCAGCGTTCACATTTTTATGTATTATATATCTTATTTGAATATATCTATGCATGAGTGCACAATTGCATACTCTTTGATTTATGTATTCTTCTTGTCCAATGTGTTTTCTCTACCCTAAATATATATAATATACTACTTGTAATTTGAGAAGTACTTTCTCATATAATAATTCAGTCTAAGATCATACTTTAAATTTTTTGGTGGATCAAACTGATTAGTTCATATGAATTCTTTTTTTGGCACGATAGACTATCGTCCTACATATGTTTGTGAGCATGCCCTGTTCAAAAATTGAATTAATCTAAGTTTTATTTTCTGGCAAACAGGGGTTTTCTCTATTGCGATCAAAGGAAAACACAGTGGATTTTTTTTTTCTTTTTTTTTTGCTTCATTCTCTGTTTCAAGTGGCATGTATATACTTTTATTTTAATCCAATAATATATTTCTTGATTATAACCAAGTCTAAGCCAGATTTGTATCAAATATCAATTCAATGCGGAAGTAAATTCTGTTGCTTATAGATGCATGGTCTCCCACTTCTCGAGGAAATATAATTGTTTATGCTAATGTTTTGTAGGTTGGAGTTTGACCTAGCTATGCAGAGCAACAATCTAAAAAGAGCACTTCAGTGCCTTCTTACAATGAGCAACAGCAGAGACATAGGACAGGATGGAACTGGGCTTGGTTTGAGTGACATTCTAAACTTGACATCAAAGAAGGAAAACCTTGTTGAAGCGGTTCAAGGAATTGTGAAATTTGCAAGGGAGTTTTTGGACCTTATTGACGCTGCAGATGCCACTGGACAAGCCGACATTGGTCGTGAAGCTCTGAAGAGGTTAGCTGCTGCTGGCTCAGTGAAAGGAGCATTACAGGGTCATGAGATAAGAGGACTGGCTTTACGCCTTGCAAATCATGGGGAGTTGACCAGACTTGGTGTATGTAGCCTTACTGATATTTGCTCATTCTTTCTTGGATAAACTCTGAACTACTTATTGATGAACTTTTGCCTTTTTGCCAAAGTGAAACCTGTTGTGGGTTCTAACAACCTGTACATATAACATGGGTTTCACTATAGAAATAGGCATTTTAATGTTCATTTCGGTATTGCAGATCCTGATAACGTCTTCGTTTCTCTCTCTAGGGTTTGGTGAACAATTTGATATCACTTGGATTAGGGCGCGAAGCAGCATTTTCAGCTGCTGTGTTGGGAGATAATGCTCTCATGGAGAAGGCTTGGCAGGATACTGGGATGCTTGCAGAGGCTGTGCTTCATGCCCAGGTATGATTATAATTTGTGTTACTCGCAGTTTATTTTAAGCTAAATACTTCATTAGGTTCTAAAATTTGTCCTGAAAAACCCGTTGCTCCCTTGATCCTTGTAAATGACCTTGTAGCTTACTCAACTTTTAAAAAGTGTACTTAATATCTACCTGTCTATCACATGGCAACTTCTTGTTGGTTCGACTTTTTGAAAGGTGAGGGAGCTATGGGGTCACTTGAAAGTTCAAGGAGCAACAGGGGTGCGCTTTATGAAAGCTGAAAGAGCTATTGGGTCACTTTGAAAATTCAGGGGCAGAACGAGATTTTGGGGACAAGTTGAGGGACCTTATAATGTATTTTGGTTTTAAAGTTTTGAACAGAAAATTTAGTTTCTTGGACTAACCAGCTTATCATGTGTTTCCAGGCTCATGGAAGACCAACTCTTAGAAACTTGGTTCAGGCATGGAACAAAATGCTACAAAAAGAGGTCGAACCGACTCCATCAACAAAGACAGACGCTGCAGCAGCGTTTCTGGCATCTCTTGAGGAACCCAAACTTACAGGCCTGGCAGATGCAGGGAAGAAACCACCCATTGAGATCCTCCCTCCAGGGATGCCATCTCTTTCGAATTTAATCACTACCCAGAAGAAACCAGTTCCCGGTGCACAAACTCCACAGCAGCAACCTAGCCAGCCATTGCAAATAGAAGCCCCACCAGCGGCTAATTCTGAACCACCACCAGCAGCCAATTCAGAACCGCCAACTACATCTGCTCCTGCCACAGATACATCCACTTCTGACACGAATGCAACTGCGCCAGAAAATGCACCTCCAGGTGTGGAAAGTGCTGCACCCTCAGCTGAAGGAAGTGCACCTGAAACCACCGTCGAAGATAAAGCTCCTATCGCCCCATCTGCTAGCAATCCCGATTTAGCTGCTTCAGGAGAAAACGTGATGCCGACATCTACAGCAGATGCAACAGCGACAGATGTCCCATTGCAAGTTCCTGAAAGCGTGGGAACCAATGTTTCAAGTTCCATGCCAATGAATGATGCACTTTTATGAGCAGGAACTTGGATAGTCTAAAGAGAACATCAAATGACGAGATTCTTTAATGATTTTTTCGGTGACCGGAAGGATGTAGAGCAGAAGGTGTGTTTTGTAGTTGGTTTGAATTCGAGTTTGTATATTTTATTGATTTGTAAAACTTTGTAGTGCTTGTAATAGTTTGCTTACGTTGTATCCTGAGGCAATGGGTTTTCTTTGCTTCTGTTTTGGCTTTGTTGTTGTGATTTCTCTTTTTCAGTGTAGGAAAGGCAACAGAGCCGTACAGATGTTTTGATTTGAGTTTTCTTCCTTTGACACCGTACTATGAAATAAACCGTCTCTTTCGTTTCAGATCCAAAAACGTTCCCCTCTCCTTCTTCAACATCAACATACATACAATTGCAGAGAGGCGAGCGAAGATGTGTTGCGGAAGGATGTGCATGCTGTGCACCTGCGTAATCTTTGGATTCAAGAACGGTTTCCACAAGCTCCAGGATACTGTTCATGTCGATTAATTGGATTTATCATTTATCTAATTGTTCGACTGGATAAATAATTGCTTAGAAAATTAAATTTGATGTAATAACACGGTAGCATCAGTGTATATACAGAGTACAGATATAAAACATACGTATATTTCATCATTTAGCTATGTAATTTTAACATACATTTTTGTTTTAAATAAATGTTTTTTTTTGCCAAAATTTCATACCTTTTATTAATTGTAATATAGCAATACACAGTTTTCATGACATTCCATTTCGTTTCTTTGTTGTGAGCGGTATAATAAAGTTTTAGGCAATGCCTATAACAACTTACAACACTATTGGCATCTTTATGACGTGCACTTTAACAGTGCCTAACCTATTGAAATCACCCATTCAAATTTTGCCACTGAAAATCTCACATATTTAACTTTAAGATGATGACTTTAACAAATTTTTAGGG
>CAOJBJ016455763.1:0-10576 GCA_948291685.1 Euphorbia celastroides | reverse complement strand
TATGATATGGTGTATCAAACTCAATAACTGACGATGGCATGCGATTAATGAGATAAACTGCAGTATCAAAAGCATTGGACCAAAATTTGGAAGGAAGACGAGCATGGTGTAAAAGAGCCAAACTGGTCTCGACAATATGTCGATGTTTTCACTCAGCATTGCCATTTTGTTTTGTAGTGTACGGGCGTGACAATATGTCGATGTTTTCGCTCAGCATTGCCATTTTAGAATCTATATATAAATAGAAAAACTCAAAAATTGGTGGATTTTTACTTTTAGTTTCACACAATCTTTTGGGTCATATCTTTTTACCAAAATTACAATATCCATAACAAATTCATAAATTTCTTTTCTTTTCATTGTCCTTTCTATTATTCTATATATCTAATTAATGACATCATCATTCATACTTTGTTTTGCATTTTCTTATCTTAATTTCCAATTGATGATTTTGTCAATAAAATCTTCTTCAAGTCACGGTAGTCTTCAACTCCGACGTCTTCTTTCACCTACAAATACAAGGGTTAGGACCGGGGGGTGCCCTTTAGGAGACTCTCCGATGCCTAAGTCAGTAAAAGGTTTGAGAGATGAAAATAGCAGAGTTTAGCTAGGGTTTTAGAATGTCTTACCTCTTTACCTTAGGCTCTTGGGTATTTATAGGCATCGATTAGGCCTTATTTGGGGAATCCGAACCTCTTTACGATTCGGTTATTAAGCTTTTTCCGATTAATTCAGAGTTTGTTCCTCATTAGGACTTAATTAATGCCTGGCTGAATAAGGAAAATAGATTCCTTTACGGAACATGAGTTTATGCTGCCTAAACAGCAAACTTCCCCTTTATGCGCTATACCGGCTCAATCGACCTTGCAGCCTTGAGCCGTTATCCAATTGATCGTTGTTTATTAACTTTATTTGGCACACCCCGTTAAGCCACGCATAGCTTGGTCGAGGCGGTTCTATGACCGCCTGGAGTCAATAGTCAACTTTTACTGATAATACTATCAGAAGTCCCCCCGCAAGTATTGAAGATTCTTTAGCGCTTCAGCTGGTTGTTTATTTCAAATTTCAAATATCAAAACGGAGCGTTTCACATAAAACTTCCCGAAGAAGCTGCGACTTTTGGATCACCTAAATTTCCACCGTTGATCTTTTAGACGTCTTATCAAGCTTTCATCCACGGTTGTTTAGTAGGACATGTGTCAATCCGTGTCAGTAGGTTTTTCACTATTTAACTTCTCCTTCTCTCATTTCACCATTTTTTACTTTTTGAAACTGCTTAAGAACTCCGATCAAGAGAAAGCTTTCGATTTTCTGGCGAGCAATCATTAGTCCTCTCACATTCCGAAACCTTTGGCATGGTTTACAACTTTGTTCCAGGTAAAAATTACTTCATACTTTACTTTGATTCTTCTGATTTTGTTGATCCCTGCTTATACTTTGTGATGATTTTCTTGAATTTCGCTTGAATTTCTGGGTTATTGTTCTTGACCACTAGTTAGAAGATGAACCATCACCATCGCCTTGTCTTGAACATTATGAATTTTTTCGACTTAACTGCGTTTGATCCTTTTGAGTTGCTTAAAACCAATTTTTTAGGGTTTGTAGAAACTATATCCCTCCCGGCTGGAATTAAGTAGGTAGATCTTTAGATCTTGAGACGGTGATAAAAACTTTTTGTTTTTTACTTTTAGGCGGTAACATGTCTTTCTGGCACAACTTTAACATAACCAACTCCTCTTCTTCATCCTCCTCAGACGAATCTATTTCCGAAATCATCAGTGAATGCATAGGGTTAGCAATCCCGCCTTTAGCTGTATTTAACCCTAACTCTTTATTGAATCACAATAGGGTTAGCAGTCCAGCCGGTGAGCAAAACATTAAAAAGACTATCAATTTTGTCTATTGCTCGAGTGAAACAACCTCTTCTGAAAAAGTCAAGTGACATTGAATCTTCTCTGGCTGAAACTTCCAGACAAATTGACTCGGAATACGTTGAAGTTTTGAAATTTTATGGGTACCGCCTCAAACGCTGCTCAAAACGAACAATGAGTGGAAATACTGAAGAGATTCCGGTTGAAAATCCACAAGAGGTAGAGCAAGAGGAGAAAGAGAAAAAGGAAACTCCTCGAGTTTGGGAGATGGTTTCTAGGGCTTATGAGAATGACATTAGAACAGATGCTCTCGTATTCCCTTGGCTGCCACGTTGCACATGGCAGGTGCCTGAATCCCACGAGAGAGTCAACGACGCTCCAGACGGATGGTTTAACATATACAAGATTCAAATTTGGAAAGGTTTTTGCTACCCTCTTCTAGATGGAATATACGATCTTCTAAATTATTGGGGAACTTGTCCGGCTCAAATCCACCCTAACACGTGGACAGACATTGTTGGACATTTCCAACTATGCACTGATTTCGGGAAGGTTTTTAACAGTGACTTCTTTAAGCACCTCGGCTCCCCCAAGCTTAACTATGGCGAAGATCACACTCACTTTGCTGCGAGACGGAAATACTTCTACAATTTTTCCTTTCGTGTTGAGTTGGTCAAGGATTGGAAGGACACCTTCTTCTACATCAAGGTTGATCCAAATTTCACCAAGTTTCCCACCAAATGCAAAACCGTCAAGAAAGACAACATGCCTACTTTCACGTATCCGAAGCACGAAACGCACGATACAGTACTGTCATTCGACTAGCTTCAACAGCGCATGTGGACATGGGCGACCGCCTCAAATGCCTTTAAATATCGCCAACACTTAATTCACTATGATCTTGAGTCCGAAAAAATCACCTATGTGAATGAGATCTATAATCCAGGTATTTGTTCTAACTCCCTTGAGTAGTTTTGGATTTATTTGTTGCAGAATGCCTAAAGCCAACAAGTATGCAGACAAAGTAGCCGCCAAGTTTGCTGCTCAAAAGCAGAACAAGGAAACTTCACTTAAGCCGGGTAAAACAACTACTGACCCGATTTTAACTGATGTTGTTACAGCTCCTAGCAATCACAACAGGAAGCGCAAGAATGCCGAGGATGGCACCGGCTCGAGCAAACGAAACAAAGACAAAAACAAGGTATTTATTTCTACCTTAGCATGGCCACAAATATACTTTATTGTGCCATATTTATTGTTACTGTGATTCTCAGGTTGGCGAAGGAAGCTCAGACAAATCCACTCCTAATGAGCAACCGTCTACTCAGGCGGTTTCACCCACAGCCAAGCTTAAGGATGCTTTCCTTGATCTTGGCGGTGTCTCTGAAGGGCTTACTCTGGAGTCTTTGTACACTACCTTTCTCGAAGGCCTTCCACTTCCAGTGGAGCTAGAGCATTTGAAGAAACAGCCGGTAGCCGATTCTTCCCGCTAAATGGGAGCCCTAGGCTTCGAAGTGAGTTTGAATTCTTATCATTATTCTCTTAGCTTCCTAGTACTGGCTAAATAACATTTGGTTGATTATTTTGCAGCTCTTCCTACGAGGAATGCAATTTGATCACCAATCTAAAAAATTGGACAAGTTGCAGTAACTTGTGGAGTCTTAAAGGAAGCAACTGGCTAAAAAAACCAGTGATCTTAAGAAGGTACAGAGAGACTTCACTCAGACCCAAAAGGATTTTAAGGACTTCAAACCTCAACTGAAATCAACGTCAGAGGTCTTGAGATGGATCTTGCCAAAGCTCAAGAAGATGTTGCCGGTTGGGAAGACATGGTGGACCACGTGGTGGCCAAAAGCTCTGACTATGCAAAGCGTGTTTTTCTCGCTTGCAAGGACAAGGCGCCTGAGCTGGAATACATAGTCTTCGAATTGGTTCCGGCTCCAGACTTCAATGAGGTTAGCGGCTCAGAGCCAGGCTCTTAAGAGAAGAATGACCAAAGTCCTCCAGAGGAAAAGGGTGATGAGGAGGCATGAGACAAGCAAGTTGAAGATCCCAGCCCTTCTGCTTAATTTGTTTTGATTTGTAGTTATTTTTTGCCCCCACTGGGGAAACTGACTTTGAACAATTCTATGCCTCTCGTGGGCATTTTTTGTAATATTCACCCAATGTTTTGGATTTTAATTTTATTTTGCGATGATTATGCTACTTTATTTTCTTAGCTTGTATGCCAAGTTTGATTTCCAAAATGCCGCCTCAACGCATATCTTAGCCTTCAACACTAAGTTTTATTAATGTTCTAGCTTTAAATACCAAGCTTAAACAATTATGTGTATTATTTCCTTAGTCTTTTTGCTAAGTTTATATGAGTGACTCTATAGTGCCTCCCAAACTTTTCATCTTAGCCTTAATGCTAAGTTTTATTATTCTCTCACTAAGATTTAAATATCAATTCTTAGTCTGTTTCACTAAGTCTTATTAAATCTTAACCTGTTACACTAAGTTTTGTATAATTAACTAGCTTGGAAATAACCTTACCCCTTCATCCGGCTCGGAAATAATCTTAGCCTTTCATGTTAAGTTATTTATATGGATAATTGGCTTAAAAGTATGTCTTAGCCTTTATACTAAGTTTTATATGAAAAATCGGCTCTAATTATATCTTAGCCTTTATACTAAGTTCTATTTGATTTAACCAGCTCAAAATTATGTCTTAGCCTTTATGCTAAGTTATATATATGATTTAACCAGCTCGAAATTATGTCTTAGCCCTTATGCTAAGTTATATATATAAATAATCGGCTCAACATTCATCTTAGCTTGTTGTGCTAAGTTTTATATAAATAACACACAGATACGATATATCTGAATAATGATGCTTTTATTGATCTTAGAAGGAAAATTACATTCATCTATCCTTCTACTTATGTCGCCTCATTAAAACCTCCTTATGACCAAAACCCAGTGGGAAAAAGATCATAAGCAGGGAAAAGAGTACGACATTTTACAATTCTACGGCTTAGGGAGAAAGTATGGACGCAAATTGGCGATGTTCCATGTCCTTGGTAGTTGTTTACCATCTGGAGTGCTTAACTTGTATGTTGCTGGGCCTAGGACTTTTGAAACCAAATAGGGGCCTTCCTAATTGGATCCAAACTTGCCCTTTCCCTCTCTTGTTTGCGATTCATTAGAGTCTTTTAAGGAAAAATCTCCAACTTGGAGACGAATTTGGCGCACCTTCTTGTTGTGATATCTTGCTACCCTCGCTTTGTATGTCGCCATAAGGATGTTAGCCTTTTCTCTCCTCTCCTCGAGGTCATCAAGGTGATATCTCAGATTGATATCATTGTCCTTCTCACTATAAAACTGAATCCGGCTCGACGGAGCTCCGATGTCTACTGGTATCATCGCCTCAACTCCATAGACCAAGGAGAACGGTGTTTCTCCAGTTGCTCTGCATGGTGTGGTTCGATAGGCCCACAGAACATTAATTAGTTCATTCGGCCAATTTCCCTTCTTCTTTGTCAGTCGTTTCTTCAATCCTTGCATGATTGTGCGATTTGTAACTTCAGTTTGCCCATTTGTTTGTGGATGGGCCACGGATGAGAATCCGTTTTCAATCTTCAGCAGGTCATAGAATTCCAAAAACTTCTTGGAAGTGAACCGTGTACCGTTGTCCGATACTATCCAGTGAGGAATTCCAAAGCGGGCAACGATGTTGTTATTCACAAAATCAATCATTCTCTCCGGCGTAATTGCGCTCACTGCCTCCGCCTCGACCCACTAGGTGAAGTGGTCGATTGCTACCACTATGAACTTTCTTTGCCTGGAGGCTTCTGGCATGGGTCCCACTATATCAATTCCCCATTGTGCAAATGGCCATCCGCTCTTATGCGGTTTTTGCAGAGCCTTCGGGATATGAATCTTTCTTGCATGAATTTGGCATTGGTGGCATTGTTGTACATATTCATCTGCATCAGCTTTCATGATCTCCTAGTAGAAACTGGCTAAATTTGCACGCATCAGCAATGTAATGCCACCTGATGGGATCCGCAATCTCCTTCGTGCTATTCTTCCAATATCTTCCTTCCCAAGCCCTTGTCCACACATTTCAACCAAGAGTTAGCGTAACTCTTTTTGTATAACTCATTGTCAATCATGGAAAATCTCATTGATTTGCGACTAATTTTTGCCGCCTCGATCTTGTCTTCTGGTAAGACATCATTGCATAGATAGTTCACTATTGGAAATCTACAATCATCCTCCATGAATTGAATCGTTAGGACGTCCCGAACCTCATAAGCTGGATATTGCAATACTTTGTAAGGACATTCGAGTTCTTTCCAGCCGTCTTCACTTGCTGCCTTCTTTGCAAGCATATCAGCTTTGATATTTTCTAACCTTGGAATGTTCTCCACTTTCCAGGTGGTACCTCCAGCTTCAAGCTTCTCAATCAACATACGTACTTTTGCCAAGTACTTGGACACGCTCGGTTCTAGTGTCTTGTAACACTTGTTGATCTGGTTCGAAATCAGCTTCGAATCACTTTTAAAGAAAACTTTATCTGGAGCAATCTCTAAGGCCAGCTCCAGTTCTTTTATGACCGCCTCATACTCAGATGCGTTGTTAGTTGGTGAGAATCCTCACTTAGTAGCATATGATAATCGAATTTTCTCTAGGCCAATGATATACACGCCTACACCGGCTCCTCCTTCATTAGAAGCTCCATCCACATATATCACCCATGTTTCCGACTTAACCACCAGCTCCGGTCCTAGTCCAACAAATTCTGTTACAAAATCTTCCAAAATCTGTGCCTTGAGTGCTTGCCGCCCCTCAAATCGTAAGTCAAATTCGCTTAAGCGAATAGCCCACTCCGTGATCTGGCCTGAGGTCTCGGGTCTTTGCAACACTTTCTTCAATGGGTAGCTGGTTCTGACTACGATTGTGTGGGCCTGAAAATACTGCCTTAACCGTGTCGAGGCGTGAATTAGTGCTAAGGCCAGCTTCTCTATCTTTGGATACCTCAACTCTGCGTTTCGAAGGACTTTTCTTGTGTAGTAAATTGGGTATTGATCCTGTCATTCTTCTCGAATTAAAACAGTGCCAACCGCCTCGTTTGTTGCTGCCAGGTATAAGTAAAGTGTTTCACCCTCCTTGGGTGGACTGAGCAACGATGGGCATGCTAAGAACTTCTTGATCTCTTCAAAAGCCTTTTGACAGCTCTCGTCCCAATTGAACTTGTTATCTTTTCTTATTGCCTTGTAAAAAGGCATGCATCTCTTCGCCAAGAAAGAGATAAATCTTCCAAGTGCATTGAGCCTGCCATTGAGCTTTTGTACTTCATTCAATTTCTTGGGAGGCTTCATGTCTATGATTGCCTTGATTTTCTCGAGGTTTGCTTTGATCCCCCTCTCCGAGATTATGAACCAAAAGAACTTTCCTTGTCGCACTCCGAAAGCGCATTTCTCCGGGTTGAGCTTTAGTCTATACAGATTAAGGCGGTCAAATACCTTCCTTATGTCTCCAGCATGATCTTCTTCACTCTTGCTTTTGATGATCATATCATCTATATACACTTCTACCGCCTCGCCTATTTCCTCCTTGAACATCTCATTTACCAATCTTTGGTAAGTCGCGCCAGCATTTTTTAGGCCAAAAGGCATATTACAGTCTAACAGTAAGTGCCTCTCGGAGTAATGAAAGATGTCTTTTCCTCATCATCTTTATCCATCGGGATTTGATGGAAACCTGATTTTACGTCAAGGAATGAGAAAATCGAATATCCCGCGGTAGAATCCACCAATTGATCTATGTTTGGCGAAGGATAACAATCCTTTGGTGTTGACTTGTTGAGATCAGTGAAGTCAACACACATTCGATAAGCTCCAGATGGCTTTGGCACGAGTACTACATTTTCCAGCCAATCCGGGTAATTGACTTCCCGGATATGGCCTAATCGTAGTAGTTTATCAACTTCTGCTTCAATCACCTTTTGCCTGTCTGGTGCAAATTTTCTCTTTTTCTTTTGTATCGATTTTGAATCCGGCTCGAGGTTAATGATGTGCTTCATTACCTCGGGCCTCACTCCCTCGATATCCTCATCATTCCAAGAGAATGTTCTTTGATAATCCTCCAGAACCACCTTGAGATCCCCCTTTATCTTGAAATCAAGATTCTTCAAAATTTTTAGCTCTCAGCTAGGAGCCACTAGGAATACATTAAGTTCTTCTGCCGGCTCAGCCTTGCCGGTTTCTTCAGTTAGTTTTTCTTCCTCGACCGGTTGATCTTCTCCATTCTCACTTGCAAGAGAAGCTAAGTAAACTTGTTGTGCTTTGGATGGATTTCCAACAGCAATTGCCACGCCTTCCCTAGTTGGTATTTGAAGTACCATGTAGAGAGGGGATATTGTGGCGGCAGATCCACACAGAAATGGTCTTCCCAGGATAACATTGTACCCTGTATTCAAATCGGAGATGGTAAATTCCAGCTCTGCCCCTTACTCATAATTCAAATCTCCAATTCTAACATCCATTCTCACATCTCCCTACAAATTCACGGTAAAACCCCCTACACCAGCAATAGGGGTTGACATTGGTTGCCCTAGATCGGATGCACTTCCAACTTGTCAAACGCAGTTTTGTAGATCAAATTTACTGAAATTCTGGTATCAATGATCACCCTTGACACCTTGTAGCCTTCTATGACCGCCTCGATTACCAACGGATCTGCATGCGGCCGCTTTACCATTGTCACCTTTTGGTATGCAGCATTGATCTCTGATTAATCAGCATAAGGTTGGACAACGCTGTGAGAACTTCGAGCCTTCTTCTGAGGCAGCTCAAATCTAGGTCCTCCAGCAATTACTAAAATTTAGCCTTTGTACTGCTTCTTTTTTGGCTCTTCATCTTCTTCCTTATCATCATCCAGCTTTGACTTCTTTGTTGATTCTTTAGTCACTCCCTTGACAAAGTGACCGGATTTTCTAGCCCTTATTAGCGCATAGACTTCATCAACTAGCTGTTTGCAATCATCGGTCCTATGTCCCCTAGCCCTGTGGAATTCACAGTACTTTTCTTTATCTTGACCCGGCATCACTCCCTCAGGGATCTTAGGGAACTTGATGTTCTTCTTTTCTAGACTCTGCTTAATTGCCAGCAAAATTTGGCTTAAATGGTGCATTGAGTTGTGGTCGCTGCTGATTGTCATACTCGAAGTGAGACTTCCCACGACCAAACTTTTTAGAAAAGCTTTGGCGCGGACTATCTCTTCTCCTTTCTTCTCTTCTATTGCCATCTCGATCATCTCCTCTTCTTTTTAGGTGGTTTAACTCATCTATCTCCACCAAATCATTAGCAATCCCGATTAGCAGAGTCATTTCAGCCGGCTTTCACTGAAATATATCCTGCTTGAGCTGTTCACTTCTCGTTCCTCTTACCATGGCTTCTTTCACAATATTGAAATCTAGATCTCGAACATTCAGCGCCGCCTGGTTGAATCGCTTTATAAAATCATGCAAGGGTTCATCTTGACCTTGCACTACCTCATGCAACTGCCGGCTAACATAGCAGTCTAGAGCTGACCCCATGAAGTGTTTGCAAAATTTTTCGATCAAGTCATCCCAGCTTTTAATTGATTCAGGTGGTAACCTAGTGTACCAAGAGGCTGCTGGCCCACCAAGAGTACTCGAAAACCATCTACATTTATAAGCCTCGTTAGCTCCCGCAATTTCTATTCTGTTTGAATAATCACAGATATGGAAATATGGGTTGGGTCCGAAGTTCCTTCATAGGCCCGGAATGGAGGGGTGAATGTCAAGGGGGTAAGAGGAGTCTCCATTATCCTCTTGCAGAACGGCTGCAGGTTCTTCTCTTTGTGCGATTGTTAGTATGGCACTGCATATCTCTTCAAGCCTTTCTCCAAATGTTTTTCCAAGAACTGCTCAAACTTCTCCTCAAAAACCTCTAAATTCGGATTATTATTCTGCTCCGTTGATGTGGTTATTTAGAGCTGAGCTTATGGGACTGTCTGGACTTGAGCTCGAGTTTGAACCGTTCCAGCCGGTTGGTTAATTGCTGGGTTAGTCGAAATATTAATTCCTCCAGCTTGTAATAATTCCACCAAACCCTGCAACGTTGCAAGGAGTATTGGGTTATATTTCTGTGTAGCTTGCGGTGTTTATGTACCAGCTCCAGCAGTTGGTTGGAAAGTTCTTGTTGCTACTGGTTGCAACATTGAATTTCGAGCCGGTACGATTGGTCCCGCATATTTTGGGGGAGTAGGAAGACTGTTACTCCTGCCGGGATCAATTACCGGCACACATGTGAGCATCGGATTTTCATCCAGAGCCCATGATGAACCGATACTGTGTATTGACACATCTAGAAAAAATTTGCTAAGGTTGAAAAAGAATTCGAAGGTTTGATCGCATGAATCCAGGGAATGCCATAATTTCCACGAACCGAGCGAAAATCCGATCAAATTTTTCCATCATCCCTAAATACTTACATTTTCACTAAAAACCCGATTTCTGAACGCAGAATGTGTGAGCACGCCCACCGGTTTTGTACCAAGTTAGGCCTCTAGTGAAGCCTGGTGTTATGGAGTCGCCACTTAATTAAATTTTTACAGGTCAATTAAGAAAACCCTAAAAAGTAAACCAGAGATGGGTTCGGGGAAGATGTCATGATTTGTGTGTTGGACTATAT
>CAOJBJ016443820.1:0-10021 GCA_948291685.1 Euphorbia celastroides | reverse complement strand
AAAACCACATGCCATCGTGATATAGCTTGGTCTGGATGATTAACGATATAAATTCTTGTTTGATTGGTTGTAGATTTAACTGTGCAATTAATATATCTGTTCATACAATATATGTGATATATGGGAATTTTTAGGGAGGACTGGGGTTGCTTGTGGTCCTCTTTACATCAACGGTTTACATTTTTTAAGGATTGATTAATTTAATTAAAAAGAAAAAGTGAGTGGGACCACATTAAAGAAGAACCTTTGGATTAAAGGAGGATCCTTTGTACCGGGTTCTTTGTAAAAAAAAACCAGTGATATAGACATTTAGTTAAGGAGATTGCCAATTGGGCAATAAAATGAAGAGAGATTAGATTTAGAGCAGTGGTTTTAAACCCGGACCGGACCGTCCGGTTCCGATTGGTTTTCTATCACGCCAAGAACTGGTGTTGACCAGCCAATAACCGGTTGGACCGGCCGGTAACCGAAAAGATCAAGCTTTATACATGAACTGCTGAAATGTAAAATATTGCTAACTATAAAAATACTGCTATTAGCATTTCTTTTATTAAATAGTGTTATATTGTTAATGTAACTTATATTGTTTGTTTAATCAAATTATTAGAAATATTAATATATTGATATATTATTAGAAAATTCAGTTCGATCATCAAATTAATTCGATTGAACCTTAAATTCATAAACTACATTCACCGGTTCAATGACCGGTCCGGGTCAATCATGGATTAGAGACTAATCAGGCGGTTCTCAGGAATTATGATTTTCAAATTTTGATTGGTAAGGCATTTAGGATAAACTTCAAGCAAACATATGTATTTCAAGTTAAATTAAGATTCTATAATGTTTGGAGAATGTGCAGACGAACCAAAGACGCATAAATAATATGGCAATACAGAGATTTAGGTGAATGTAAGTTTTTCTTGTTGAATAAAAGATTTGCATTAAATTTACAGAAAACGTATAACACATTCAGGAGGGTCGGAGTACAAAACCTTGTTACCTCAGCCAAGTAAATGTCAGTTTTTCTTTAGTTCGGCCTCTTTTCTTTATTTCTTCCCTTATTTTTTTAAAAAAAAAACTTTCATGTTAACTTGATTATATCCCACAGGTTGATAATTCTTTTTTATATATGATTTTAAATTGTTTTTTTTTTATATAAGATGTCCATATTGGAAGATGATATTGTGGATGTTAGTGTTTCTATGCAAGCAGATTTTGGAGAGTATTAGTTGGAAACTGAAGATTACAGATTTGCATTGTTTGCTTTATGTTTTTGTTTTGTTTTTGCTTATGTCAGTTTATGTGTGTCTCTCGCATTATGGCGAGCTTTGTATTTATGATTATGGTGTTCGATAGATCGAGTTTTTAATATATATTACATCCTTTTCCTAAAAAAAAATTATCTGAGGAAAAAACATCCCGTGACCATATAATGGAGCTAACAGTGGAATAGCTGTGAATATGAAACAAATATTCAAAATCGAAGCAAAGCTGATGCTCCTCTGACGTAATTTGATATTGAATTAAGTTTCTGCATTTTTCTTGTAAATAGGCAGGCTCAGGTATTGGTGGAATGCTTAGTGCAGTTCATGGTTTCAATACTGGTACGATATGGGGTTCCTTTGTTTGTTTTGTTTTCTAAATGTTGGTTAGAGTATTGTTATGGTTTGTACATTCTTATAAATGGATATATATGTAATTCTGAATTGGGATCGACCTATTGTTTGTTGTGTGTTGTGTCCTATGAGTGTAGAGTGAAACAAATGAAAAAGACTTACAGTTCATTATATTTCGGTGCATGGTTAGGGTCCCTTATGTGGGTCAATTTCAGTAATGATATGATCATTGGTGAAATAGTTTAGTATAGGTCTGGTGGGATGATACGAAATAGAACAGTTGCCAATTGGCATGTGAAACCAAAGCTTGAATGATTTGAAACTCCCCTTTTCGCCTTTCCGTCACTTTCATTTTAAAATGTTGAGTGTAGCTCTTAGTGGTAATTAGGTTGCACAAATATAATTTATCAATTCAATATGCTCACCTTAATGGTCTTAAGCCACAGAGTGTAATACTAGAATAAGTGACTAACTTTTACTGAGTGCGCAAATCTGGTATAGCATCAACTGTCTTAAATAGTTTCTGGAGCGAGTGATTGTCTAATTTCTTTTTCTGAGTTCTCTTTTTCTCCCTGATAAGGGAAAAACTGTGTTAGAGACTTAGTTGGTTATGAAGCTGAGGAGGAACAATTACCTTGTGCATTTAGAGGACTTCAATTATTCGTAGGAGCTTCTATCCAAGGGATAACATCATTTTAGCTTCATTAAGTTTTGATAAGTTTCAGTCAATAAGTTTCCATTAAGTTTTAGTTAAGTTTCAGTTCTAACATCTTCCATTAAGTTGAAAAGAACATTGCCTTGCATGTATTTTAACTTTGTTAAATTTTAATTTTGTAGGTTATGCACTTCCAAAGTTTGCTCAACTCACTGTGACATCGTATTATGCTGCATCAAGTGCTTCTCATTATGGGATTTCATTGCTTACCCGACATATTGAGGATTCCCATAATTCCAAGCAAGAAAGATGCCGCTAATTCTTTGTGGCTGCACTATCCCTATAATCAACTTCAGTTTTGCATTTTGCAAGTTCTGTTATACCATAAGCTCAAACTGGGAGGTGTTTGAGCTCCCATCTTTTCTTTTTGTCATAAACAGTATGATAATTAAAAATCAGTATGATCTATCAATGTAGAAAATGTGCATAGAGTTTCACTTGCTTCATGTAAAAGTTGGTTCCGACATTACCCTTCCAAATTATTGAAATGCTTAATGTTTCAATTTGGAGAAAAATGTTGGTGATAAATAGCTACAAAATTACTTCAATGGAAAAGAGATATTAATTGTACCGAGGATTCTGGGGGTTATCTAATTATTTTAACCGGTTGTTCTTGTTATATGATTCTCATGCTGTTAATGGGTTCAAGGAAATTTTTCTGCTATTGAACTCCAGCTCTTTGAACCTTGTTAGTTTGGTCTGTTCTTAAAAATTGGTATTGTAAACTTTTCACATAACATTGTATTTTAGATTCAGACAGCAGATTTTGGTCCTTCATATCAACATGGATTCAAACAACACATTTTGGTCCTTTAGATCAACAAGTTGATAATTACGAAAATTGCTTTTTCTAAAACTATTATTTACTGCTTTTACCCCTTGTTTGGAATTGAAATTGAATTCTTTTTCTCAATTCCTTTGTTTGGAATCAAATGTAGGAAATGAAACCAATTTGATGCAAGAACTTAATTTCTTGTACTTGCACTATTCACAAATCCTTCAAATCCTTCAAGCGCCGGATTTGCTCACTTCATTTGTGTTGAGCTCCCAAAATGCGCTTCTTATCATATTGCCCCTATTTCTATTTACCACATGGAGGATTATAGGGTCTGCATGCTGTCAACAAAAAATGCGTACTGTGCATTCCTTTTCTAAATAATTGTTATCAATGTTAGTTACAAATATTAAATAATTATTTTAGATACTTAAAAATCACTACTCACCATATCACAACTTGAAGCAAACAATTCACTATAATCACCACAAAATCATAATTAAATTCACAAAATATTTTTAAAAAATTAAAAAAAGATTTCGGTTGGGAAAGATATTTGGCTGAAATGTTTTGCCAATGGTAGAGGTGCTTTGACCAAACGCTCCAAATGGTGCCTCCACCAAGGGCGTTTTGGTTGGACGTCACTGCATTAGCGTGCACATTTTTTTCTCAAACGTTTGCATAATTTTTTTACACATGTTTAAGGGTAATTTTGAGTTTTCTACCAAATACAACAAAAAATTTCCAGCTACATTCAGTATTCAGATTTTTTTGGTTTAAGTTCATAATTAGACTTATTCATTTGGTTAGATTTGGTCGGACTCTTTGCTAAAATACTTAACACAAGTCCAACCTAAACCCATTGTTTGAACTTCGAGCATGAACTAGGCTTTTAAGGTCATTCCCCAGCACGACCCAAGATCTATCGATAATTTTTCTTTTAATTTTTTAATTTATTTAAACCGTTTTTTAAAAAAAATACAAATTTTACATAAATATGTCTAAATTTTTTTATATAGTTATAGTGTTTAGTGAAATTCATTGATGCATAATTAAAAAATCAATATATTAAAATATAAAAATACATTAACATTATTAATATATATATAAAAAATATAAAACAAAAAATTTGTTATTTGCTAGGTCAAGCTCAAACTAGACTTGAGAATTTATATAAAAACTAAGGTCATGGTACTTCAGGGTTTTTCTTGTTTGGGTCTGGCTTTGTAATAAAAGGAGTGTCCAAATTCGAAGCCCGCTAACAAGTTTACTCATAACTTAGGCTCAGGGTTATTCCTAGAATGGGTTGATAGGGACGACGATTTGGGGCTTAATGAAAAAGGAGGCCTACTTTTAATGATTAGTTTGTTATATGCGTGTTGGCTTTAGTTAAGTTTTTAAATACATAAACAATATATATTATTGAATTTAAACGGGTAACCTTAAAAATATACCATGTGGTTTTGGTCATTTTCAAAAGGAGGTTTGAAGTTTTTTTTCCGTCAAAAAGGGGACTGTGGTTTCGAATTTTTTTAAAAAAGGTGATAACTTAACATCTCTATTTTGAAAATTTATTGATAAAAGGGGTAATATTAATTATTTTAATATGAAATTTTGCAGGTTAATTGATGACAATATAATACATTTTATAGAAAAATTTTGAATTTTTTTAAGATGAAGATCTATTTTTTTAAAATTAAAGAATTATGTAAAGCTTAAAAAATCATAGAAAAATAAATAAATTTCAAAAACTATTCAAATTTAAATAGATAATTCTTAAATGATATGATTCAACTATATGAGTGTTGACATGATTTAAATATATTAAATGAGGATCCTTGTTTTGAAAAATTTCAAAATCATAAGCTCCCTTTTGACAGAAAAAAACCCCAGATCCCTTTTTAAAAATAACCGAAACCACATGGTATGTTTTTGAAGTTTACCCAATTAAAATCGTATTTCAATATTTTTCTTTACATTTTCTTTAGTATGTTCTATTGTTAAAATTGAAAAAAATATTTTCAAAATTTATAATCATCCAAGCTTTTAATTACTTATAAATAATTTTTCATTTCTTTTTTCAACCATATAAAAAATTGTCTTTCCCCTTTTTCCATTGGAAAAAAAATATGTTGAAGCATATTGATTGAAACATCATTATTAGTGATTCTGCTGTTAGGAACATTATAAACACCCCTTTATTTGATTAGTGTGATAATTTTTAGCAATGATGTTATTTTCTACTTGATAATAAGAAATTTAGTGTTTTTGTTTGATCTCTTATTCAATATTGTAATAGAAGTACAATGTCACATATTTCTTTTTTAAAATTTTACTTATCGATAGGACTTTGATTTTTATCTCACACATAGGCCCCAAACAAGGTAAGAATAATCTTGCTAAGGCTCTACTTGTTTGCAGGAAAATAATGCGTAAGAGAAAATATTATGCAAGAAAATTTTTTTTATAGTAAAATAAATTATTTTTCTCAGTTTGGCTAGATAACGATAAAATAGTTTCTGGTGGTGGAGGTAAAGGAAGTGCTGGTGATGGTGGTGACGGTGGGAATGGTGGCGACAATGAAATGTAATAATTGGAGGTAATGGTAAAATGGGGGAAACAATGCTGAAAGTGGTGGAGAAAGAGTCTATGATGGTGGTAGAAGGACGGAGAAAAAGGAGGAGGAAGTGGTGATAGAGTGGAGAAAGTAGTGATAGTAAGGTGGTTAGTGAATTGATGTATGTTAAATAAATGAAAAATACGACGTACGATAATAAGGAAAAGATAATTTCATCTTTTTTTAGTGAAAAAATATTTTTCTTTTTTTTTCAGTTACCTTTTTATATTGATCGGAAAAATATTTTTACTTAAACTATTTTTTGAGTCAAACAAATGCTGAAAAATTTGGAAAATATTTTCCAATAAAATATATTACGACAGACAAACAAAGTCTTAGTAAACGTTTCAAGACATACATGAGAAAAGCACGGTTGAGTTTTTCCACTTTATTATATGTGAATGAGGATTAATGGAAAAATAAATAATTGAGATATTTCTGACGATACCGTTGAAATTTGAAAATAATGCAAGATATCGATTATCATTGACATCTTTTTATTGTTGGATTGCTCATTGAAAGAGATTTGGCCTCTATTTCAATTGGCTTTTATTATTATTGATTAATAATTGCAGAAGTTCAGTTTTTTTAAAATAACATATAAGTTTTTTTAAAATGCTTATTTCTACCTTTGTCCTCCTAGTGTTTGCTTATTTTCCTCAATGAAATTTTCCAATGTTTACTGTACTTTTATGCACTAAATTGTCCTGTGTTGTCATTAGGGGTTACAATAAAAGGCGTTGTTATGGTGATTAGTGATTTTGAATCAATAGCTTGAATGAGAATTGGAGAGTTATTTGCTTTAGGAATGGGTTATTGTCTAGTTGTTGCTGTTATGAAGTTGCTCCTCTTGGATTTAAATCACTTTACTTATCATGTTTATATTCTTCTCCTCTTATAAACAACGCTTTTTCTTTGATCGTTTTCTCTTGTTGACAGCCAAAACACCGGATCAACGGTCTTGAACCAGTTTTGGTTGCTGCAATTTGTTTAAGATGTGCAGGAAGTTACTTCACCTCTAGTGTCTCACTTTCTCACCATCTATCCTTTTCTTGACAATGATTGGTACTTCTGGTGTGCATTATTTATATGCCTTTATGTTTACAAGTTGAGAATTATGCATTGAGGAATGGATATATATATAGCTTGAATTTTCTGAATTTGTCGTAGCTTTTTTTTTGTAAGAGTTCTATGTGTCTGACCTATATTTTCTCATCAAAATTAATTATGAAAGTTTGTTGTGTTGACATTTTGAAGGTTTTTCTCATGTTAATCTATTAGGGCCAAGCTGGATAATAACGAAAAATTGCTTGATTTTGTGCATAAATTGGAAGCTTCATGCATTGAGGCAGTGGAAAGACGAAAAATGACAAAGGAAGTTGCTCTTTTGATCCACGTTCCAAAGTAAGTGACTTGAATTTTTTTTATGAACTATGATCACTAAGTTGTGTTTTTTTTAACAAGATGCTGGAATTATTTGAATAATAAGTTATTGCCTGAACTCATCCACATTTTGTCCTGATCTTGTCATAGATGTTGTGATTCAAGCTTTTGCTTTTAATTTGCAGCAAATGTACAGAGGTCTATATATTATTGAGCCTCTTAGTTATATAATTAATGAGTTTAATGAATTAACATGAGTGGAGTTTAGGGATGACTTGATGATTATCTGTTTGGGGTTTAGTGATTTCCAGTTAGAAATAATTGATAAGGCTTGCTGTAATATTCTACGCATAAATTGACTTGTACGTTTTTTGGGTGGAATTTCCCACTGATTTAGTAGAAACAAAATGTACTAGGTGATTATAAATGTGCCTTTAGCTGTTGGCTTTCTCAGGTTTTGGGGTTATGTTTTCATTTTTTGCTCTGCTTTTCTCAGGTTTCACTTGCCTATAACCTAGAAGAGGAATTCTTGTGTCTCCTTGCTATGCTAGATACTTCTAGTGGCTTGGGTTAGATGAAACAAGAATGAAGGAGCCAATTTGAGCAAGACTATTTGATAGTACTTAAGGGATTCAAACTAGTATTTTGAAGTAGTACTTTATGGATGTTATGACATTACTTTTTGGATTTAACTAGTACTTTGTGAATGTTATTTTAGTAATTTATGGATGTAATTAGTATTTTATTAATATATTTTGGATTTTATGTGATTCTAATAATATGAAAATACTATGATATGATGTTAACATGATGTTACCTAAAGTGAAAATAGTGTTGGTAAATAACAGTGTAAATTCCAAATATGTTACCAAATACATGTTGAAATGTAGCTGAAAGATAAATATGTATTTATGAAAAGTGTTGGCATTGTCAATGAAGGTGTCACCATAACATATGTTACTGTTAATTCTAAAGGATTAACCAACGCACTAAAAATGTCAGCAAAAGACAATATAATGTTACTATAGAAGCCTATGATTATACTTCAAGTGTGTCGGCATAAATGACCAAAGTGTCGGCTTAGGGACCTATGGTCACGCCGGCATAGGAGACATCCACTTTTTGATAAAAGTGTAACCACAACATCTGAAGTAACACATTTTTCACGTCAGCCGTCACTTTGCTGGTGTTGGCACAGACACTTTATGGTGTAGTGATTATTAAAAAGAGAAATGAATTATCACTACTTTACCTCATCATCGTTGAATTAATGAATGATATCTTGATTCAATGGTAATAAATGATAAAGTAAGAGAGAATTATATGTCCATCAATGCAATGAAAGGATGACTTAAAAATATTTTGTGAAACTATATTGATCAAATCCACAAATAAT
Source organism: Euphorbia celastroides (assembly GCA_948291685.1). Lineage (NCBI taxonomy): Eukaryota > Viridiplantae > Streptophyta > Magnoliopsida > Malpighiales > Euphorbiaceae > Euphorbia > Euphorbia celastroides. The sequence goes on along the minus strand of CAOJBJ016443820.1, from coordinate 1,516 downwards.
TATCAAGATTATCATGTTTAAAATTGAATGATAAGAAACAATTGATTAAAAGGAAGAGTATTTTTAAATCTAATTTGGTCGATTAATATTTTCGAACCTTTAACTTTTTTCCCTAAACGATTCCATCTATGAACAACACTCGACAAACAATTATATCTAGATTCTAACTAGTTAACCGAAACCATCCACCACAATATGTCCACTATTTTAATCATAAGACACCATCATCACAAAAAATGTAAAATATTCCTACATGCCAAGCCAAAAAAAAGTCTCTCATCTTTTTTTTTAATATTTAATAAATTTTTGAAGAAGTTAGGTTTTGAATTTAAGACCTTCCACCTCCACATTGAAAGATGTATCAACTGAGCTACGTCTTTTTAGTAAAATTCTCCCATTCAAATGTAAGAATATTATACTCAGTTTCACGTACAGTTTTAATCTTGTTCTTAACCCCGGAATAAAATTTCCTTCTATTTTTTTTTTTAGTATAAGTTACAAAATTTTCTTGAATTGGTCCTTTCTAATATGGTGTAGTTCTTAATTGATTGACAGTTGAGATGTCTAGTTTTATTTTTCTCCATTAACCTTTGTTCTAGTTAAAAAAAGAGTTAAAATCACTAAAAAATTATTGGTACATCATAGCTTTTTTACAACGATTTCATTAGTGTTTTTCAAAAAAAAAAAAAAAACACAACAATTTTATTAGTGTTAATTTATGCATGTATATGGGTCAAATGCATTAATACATCCCTGAAGTTGGCATTTTTCGTTTCATGCACCTTCTAAGTTTGAAAAGGTCTTATTACCCCTCAAGTTGGCAAAAACGGATCAATTACCCCCTTAATGGTACGTGTCAAAATATATATGCTTAGTTTGACTTTTCAAACATATCATTTTTTGACTTTTATATATCCAACCAGAAATCGACACGTGCAGGGGGGTAATTGATCCATTTTTGCCAACTTGAGGGAGGTAATAGGACCTTTACAAACTTGGAGAGTGCATGGGGCGAAAAATGTCAACTTCAGGGGTGCCTTTATGCGTTTGTCCATGTATATAAGCAGACACGAAGACAGGGGGGAGCAGGGGGAGCAGCCGCTCCCCCTTCGTCGGCGATCTCCCCCCAAGAGTATCCTGAGGTACATAGAATGGTTGGGAGCAGGCCCCTTCGCCGACGATCTCCTTATCCCACTGAGTTATGAACGCCTAAGGGGAGCGGAGGAGCAGTCATCGGCGTTCGGCAATCGGTGGAGGAGGAGCACTGGAGCAGACGGCAATCACGACAGTCCTCACATACAAGATAGTTCGTCTCACCCTTCTTTATCCCGATGATTTTAATTTGACTGAATTATCTCTCATTCGACAAGAACTTTAGACATATGTTAAAGATGTGAGGAAAGATGTGCGATTCACAGGTCTTTATGATTTGGTAAGTTTGGGAAAGAAAATGATTGAAACTATGAAGCATAAATTTTTTCCATTGGTGTTTCGCTTGATTGAATTAGCCTTAGTG
>CAOJBJ016436228.1:0-14591 GCA_948291685.1 Euphorbia celastroides | reverse complement strand
GCCAACTCTTCGTCTTCGTCTTCAAACCGGATCTTAGTGGGTTCGTGAGGAGAGTTGTTGCTGTGATTGTTGCTCTTTCGACGGCCCATTTTGAAGATTAGGGTTTACGGCTGGAGAGGAGGGAAACGAGGGTTTACGGCTTGGTTTTATAATAGCCACCGTCTTCCATAGTTGCTGTTTTTTATATTTTTGTATTAACTACATTTTATAACAATGTAGACTACCATAGATAATATGTTTTTGCAACTAAAAGTCTGGGATGTTATCTCTTCATAATTTATATATATTTTTACACAATAACTGCCATCAGTGATCTCGAATTTATTTCCATGTGAAAGAATAACACAAGGACTTTGCGAAATAAGTATAAAGCAATAGCAAAGCCTACTGAGATTACCAAATTCATGCTCAACATAATTTCGTCACGAATTAAAACTGCATTGGTCATAGCAGTTGTTTCGGGATTGAACGAAATACTTTTCCAACACTTGAACAAAGTTTCTTTTTTTTTTTTCTAAACACGGTTTCATTACATGTAGGCTTTAGCAAAGCAAAAGACGCCTTATTCGTGCAAACTAATCAGAGTTTTCATGCTTTACAATACACTAAGAAACTCCATTGGTGAGCTTATTTTCTAAGCCATGGTGCTCCTGCCATAACTGCTTCAATCTCCTTAATCTCTCGGGGAACACTTGTCATGTTCTTGCACCCATCAGCAGTGACATGCTTACATATTCCAAAACGAAGAAAACAATAAATGCCATATACGGTTCGAGAAAATAGAAAGAAACTAATTTTGAGGGTTGAGAAACTTACCAAATCGCTCTCGATTCGAACCCCACCGAAAGCTCTGAATCTGTTGATGACATCGGGATTGAAAAACTTGGAAGTATTTGGATGCTCCATGGCTGGAACCAACACAGCATCTATGAAGTAGCAACCAGGCTCCACTGTTATCACCTACATACAAGGATTATCTTTAATGCCGGAGATAAATGGATGATTGAATAATTGAGATAACAAAAATGATGTAATTTGCTTGAAACAATAAGAATTTCTCAAATATTTCAATTTCCCCATTTGAAATGTAATAGCTGAAGTACAGATATTATTGTTTATTACAGTAGTTTATCCTGATGTGCTCCACTGAAAAACTCATCTCACCAAAATTTTTTGCCAGGCCAAATACATCTTTGCCGCCTACACTTGGCCCAAATACTTCAACTTTCAATTGTTCCTCATGACCCCAGAACTTGAAAAAAGTGCATCAGTTTAACCTTGAAAGCCAAGTGTCAATTTCTAGTTGGTTCTCTCCATCCCAAAACTGACGTGGCGATCAGGGGCAAAGTGGTGCAATTTTGCTTAGGTAGGAGGTTACAAGAAACAATTGAAAATTGTAAGGGACAGTAGGCTATTTGGGCCAAGTACGGGCAAATATGCATTTGAGCTTTTGGTTATTCATAAATCAAATACCAGAACTGCAGCAATTACTAACCATTCCCTCCTCAAGTTCTCGAGCAGTTCGTAATGATTTCAATCCCGGTTCCTTAGATTTCTTAGGTCCCTGAAAAACCATGCCAGTAAAACCATTAGTTAAATGCTTTGGAATGAACCAGAGCTGCAAAAGATTCAGACAAAGATACCTTTAAGTAGCCACCAGGATCATGAGTGTCAAGGCCCAAGAAATGGCCTAGGCCATGAGGCATGAATACAGCGCCTAACCGCTCACTCATCATATCTTCGACGTTGCTAGAATAAGGAAAACACCGACATAAATATTTGTTTTTTTCATGATAGCAATGATAAAAAAAAAAAAAAAAAGAGAAAAATCAAAATATTAAGTGAAATTACCCCGTAAGAAGGCCCCCTTTCTTCAATGACTCGAGAATTATTCTCTCAGCTAACCTGAACATAAGACAGAGTATATCAGAAACAAAGAAAATTTTCATAAATCATGAAGATGGATCATTAGGAACTGAATATTCCAACTGAAATCTTTATTTCATATTTTTTAGCTAACCCCAAGACACCGCAACCTTTTTTAGCATATAAATTTATATGGTAGTGGTACCGAAAAATCCTGAAATAACAAACAAGAAAACAGAATATACCCCTTTCTAGCAAAATATGAATAACCGCCAGTGAAATATATATGTTAATTTCTTGAACTTTTAAAATTTCATCAATAGTGATCGTATAGTTAATTCTATTTGCAATGCAGTAACTGCTAGTTGCATCCTTAATAGTTAGCCACAAACAAAATAAATACAAAACCAAGTATTTTTCAGGATCTAGTATCGTTTGAACATTTCTTGAAGTCGTGAAATAGCAAACAGTTCATCAAGCAACCAACTAGTAATTTTTCATAGAACATCTTTCACAAAAGAAAAAGGAAAATACATGCTCATATGTATATAATAAAAATAAAAGAAACGTTGTGATAGGATACTATATAGTGTTCATCAACCATATGAATTGAATGAAAATCTTTAGTTTAAGCCTTACTTGTGCATCTCTAACCAGCTTACTCCTGGTCTCATTGCAGATATGACAGCATTGTGAGCATCAAGAACCGCCTGAAATTATAACAATAAGAACCAAAACTTTTCCCAAAAAAAAAAGAGATATTGAAAAACAAAGACTTGAGCCCTTTGACCACAGTGAACTTTTAATTTTTTTCCTTTATAAAGAGAAGGAACAAAGATGGAACATAGCTCATTGATTTAAATTGAAAAACTTACATTGTAAACAAGGGACTGATCACTAGTGAACTTTCCATTCACCTGAAAATGTTAAAACTGCAGGTTGAGCAGCAGTTCCTTACATGGAAATTTCAACTCACTAGCACCACTACTACCGGTACTCAAATACATCAAAATAAAAAGCCCATAACTAAATCATCAAAAGCAGTTGGTGAGCTGATATCATATTGATGTAAGCCTTGATTTCATCTCACAAATGGAAAAAAAAAAAAAGAAGTGTTATGTGCGCACTTACAGGGAATGAACAAGTTATGTCAGAGCCATAAAAGTTATACTCAGCACCCATATCAAACAACGCTATATCTCCATCTTTCAAAATCTGCACAACAAAAGATATGTACGGTAAACAAATGTCACAAAACATCATGCATGCAATAAAATTAAGGAAGAGTGAGTTTTAAATGAAAAAATTGTATTCAACATAAAGCCAAGCTCAAAAAGTCCTAAAATTTGCCCACAACACACATTCAAGTTCATAGGACCTTAATATATATATAACATTTCAGTTTATTGAGATGATCTGGTAAGTTTAAGATAGTTTAATTAACCATTTTTTAAAATGAAAAGGCGATTTATTATATTTAGGTAACATGAGACTTCGATGGATCTTGTGTCACCCCCTATGTATACAGATAAAGAAACAAACACACAAACAATGAAAATCAACTGATCTGTCAAAAATAAAGAACCAGTATCCATACAGAGATAAACATATCAAATATTTTAATACAAAAAAGGTTTGAATGGAAACAAAATACATATGGGATGGAAAAGAACAATTGAAATCCATTAGCTAGCTTAACAATGACATAAGGGTACAAAAATTAACAGGAGAAAATGAACTACACTAGGAACTTAGTAAACAAAGTGTTTCAGGAAAAGCATGACATACCCTGTCATTTGGAGCTGCTGCATGGCCATAATGGAGAACAGCACTGGATTATGAGATACTGAGACAGTTAGCTTGTGCAAACCAATATAGACTAAATTACTTATCATGTAATATTTCCCAACATAAATCCACATATGGTCAAATCAAGAGAAAATAAAGCATCACACATACTAAGTAGCTCAGAAATTGTTCACAATACCTACCTGTTAATAACAGCATACAGTAAAATGGCACTCTTATTGAAGTGCATCCAGAAATCTAACACCGTCATCAGAATGATAGAGAACAAGAGCAAAAAATTACTCTAAAATTGAAGTCTTTGACTCATAGGATTTAATGCCCCAACCATGAATTTTACAATTGTAGACAAATTGATGAATTTTAGACAAGATGCTAAACATTCCACTTTCTTTATTAACGAAATGTCAGAGTTAAATACAGCATTAGATAACGCTCATTCTATCTAACTTGAACAAATTAATTTCAGGATAAAGATTATGAAAACCGAAGATGTAGTTGAGTCGAAGGAAGCTTCCAATGAGTTTTCCAAGTCCAAGGAGTAAAAGTACACAAGCCAAACACAATAAAGTAATCAATGAGCAGACATTGAACAGTGACAAAATATGTTGTACAATGTTCAACCTTCATGTAGTTTACGCCTATTTTCTGGAAGCAGGTGTCTATGCATTCCTTGTTGCTTTAAACAAGTTAAGAAACGAGATTTGAAAGCTATTCTGGAAAATCACCTATTTTCACCAGAGGCACATATACATGTGTATGAGCAATGCCTACAACCCCCATACATGTACGTGTGGTGAAGAAATATGCTTTCCAACTGGTACTCTTTCATGCCAGCTCGAGCGTTCCTCATAACCTGGTTAAATCTAGAAACTTTTAGTATAAAACTGAAAGAGACATTTCCATTTAATACAAACAAAAATAATCACAAACAATTTCAATTTTTGCTATACATCATAGTAAACCGCCCCAAAAACAAGAATTAGAAACTGATTTAAACATAATCTTCAGCAATTTGCAATTATCTACACAAAGATATACCAAGAAAAACATAATAATATCTCTCGAGAAAATTATAATATTGGTAAACTCATTTTCAAAGCCTACAGTTAATTTAAGCATTGAACGGAGTAACTGCATTCTTGACTTATGACAGAAATTCCCTTCTTAAATTTTCAAGATATTATGTAGTCAATTAACTTCGTTATAAAGTACCTAAGACAGTATATCTGTGTGTAAATCCTATGATAGCACTATGAATTCAAGTAGTCATTGACAATCTTTTAAGTTCTTCTAAAAGAAAAAATTAAAAAAATTAAGCATAGCCAAAAGTCCAAAAATAATGGCAAAGAACTTATAAATAGTGAGAATGGCAAGCTGATAAATGTAGTTAGTGAAATGTGGTCTACCTGGACATGACCTTCAGAGCTTATGTCATTAGCAAACTGAATAACATCAAGCTCCATTTGTGATTTCACGACACGACATTCAGTCAATATAGGATGTACTGTGTTCAAATCTGTCTCGAACTTTTCTATCCCCTGCAAGAGGTTTATACAAGTATTATTTTATAATCACTAAATAAAGTAAAGAAGCCCAGTAGGGCTAAGCAACAATGCGACCAAGTGGTCTAAGAAGTTAATGAACAGCAACCTCAAATTCTGCTGGTTTTGAGAAGTTATTGCTGTCAGTATTAAGGCCGTGCAAGAGAAATAACAGAGGTTTCTCAGCATCCTTGCTGAGTTCATGCAAGACTTTGGCAATTTCGTCCGTGTAATAAACCATGTTGACCATGTACCTCTCCTGCAAAGAAAAAATATGTGTAAGCTTTGATAAAGGTACAGTTTTGAACTTTGTAACAGAAAACCAAGAAACATTTACAGCAGAAAACCTGAAAATGATGCAATGGCTTTATTTCTCCCAACCAAACAGCATACTCAGCTGGTAACCTAGGAGCAAACAGAATAGATTTCCCTGTTGCAACATCCTTGAAGGGAATCCAAAGAAGAGAAATTAAAATACCACCCAAAATACAAATGGAGGGAATAAGAACATTAAAGCTGTAAGAAAATGTTAGGCTATAGAAACATTATTTACATATTCTCTCAATCCAATACACACGGTTTTGAATCCACAAATCTCAGTTGAATTAGTCATGTTGGCTGATACTGCTAAAGCACCATGGATTATCATTCACAATTGAAGGGGTCACTAGAAATTTCATATTTTCCTGAGTTAGAATAAAAAGGAAAAGGACAACGCAAATATACACAGTAACACATTCAGATTCAAACAAAAAGTTCGCAACTCATCTCAAAAGTGCAATACCATAAATCCTTGTGACTAATACAAATATTCAAAAAATGAAATAACAGAATGGTCTTGATTTAAGACTACAATACTGTTCATTCTTGAAAAAGGAAAAAGTAAATTATAACGGTGTTTCTCCCGAACAACGCTAAGACTGTCTTTTCTGATACTTCCCCCCGCACTAGTAGTAGGAAACCAAATCAAAGAACAAAAGAGCAAATAACTTACAATTGCGCCATAGAAGCCGGGTTCTATAACTCCAAACAGATAAGCGAAATAACTCTCTTGCCTACAAAACAAAAAACAAACACCAATTACAAATCAAACACCCTACAAACAGCAATTCTCAGCAATATCACCATCATCATCATCAATTACCTGAAGAGTTCTAAGTGATCAGTACAATAGCGAGTTTTCTCCTCGCCTCCCTGGGTAATTCACGCAAACAAACCACGAAATACACATTGTTAAGCGATCAGATACAGCTGAATCATCATTCAGGATCCGATGCAAGTGTATACGAACCTGAAGCAGAACAAATCCGTGCAGAGGACGAGAGGCTTCGGTGAGATGCTGGCGGAGCGATGAGAGTAGTTTTTCACGGTTGATGACGTGGAGCTCCGTCGGAACTCTCGGAGGAGATAGAGACGACGGCGATGGAACCATTGATACGGCTTTTGCCACCGATCTTCGCTGTGGCCTGTAGATAGACGATCGGAGCAGCGTTTTGTTTGAGCCTTACGATTCAGTGTAAGGCCCATTATCGACGTAAAGGCCCAATATATTAAATTGGAAGTCGTAGTTGGAATGTATCATTAGCTTCATTTTTAAGCTTTTGCTATGGCTAACATTTGTTGTCTTGGGAAAAGAAGAATCAAAACATATTTTTCAAAGGCTTATAAGACGTCACTCTAATACTATTAATTCTTTTTTGAAAGAAGAAAGCAAAAGAGTAAGATTACGATTTTGTTTGTTTATGCTTGAAGGAAATAGTTTTCCTCGTGATCCAATTTTTAAAGGCATGTACAATGTAGTTAATATGGACAAGAAGTGGTTCTACATGAGCTAGAAGAAAGAGACTTATTACGTACTACCCAACGAAGACGAACCATTGTGTACATGTAAGAGCAAAAATTACGTTGTCAAGATCATGTTTTTAGTTGTTGTAGCTCGTCAATGATTTGACATTCATGGAAATGAAATATTTTCAAGAAAAAGTGGTATATTTATGTTTGTGACACGAGAGATGGGCAAAAGGAGTAGTTGAGTTGTTGATGCCTTTGTTAGTTTATTATGGAAATAAAAAAAAAAATAACGGTGAGGCGGTGGTTGTGACGGCGGCTCCGCCAGTTCCCCACAGTCGCCAGATTTTCTAGAGAATTGGAGATTACAATGAAGTCCCTACTTCTGATACTAATCACTTTTTCTGGTTGCATGGACCATGTTCGAGTTCATCCATGATTCCTACACTCCAATGCAACAAGTCATAAATGGACACTCGGAGCTTTTGCTAAGCTTCTAAATAATGCTCTAGATGAAGCTCAAAATGGAGCCAACTATGTCTAAGTAAGTGGACGTGCTGAAAAACTAAAGAGATAACAATCTGATGTTACTCGTAGGAGATAATGGTGGAGGCATGGATCTTGATAAAATGAGGAATTGTGTGTCTCTGGGCTATTTTACGAAGAGCAAGATGGAAAATACCAAAGGCCAATATGGCAATGACTTAAAAGACTTAGAGTTGATGTTATAGTATTTTCACATTGTAATGGAGATAACGGGACATGCAACATTAAGTATGGGATTGTTGTCCCACATGTTTTCTACTGCAACTGAATAAGAAGATATTGTTGTTTGGTAAATTTTGAGAAAAAAGGAGATGGCAAGTGGGCTAAAGTTGGAAGAACGGAGCAAGATTGAGATAAAACTTTTGAAGTCATATTGGAGTGGTCACCATTTGCAAATTCACAAGAACTTTTACATCAATTCAATTCTTTGGAAAATCAAGGGACATGAATTATAATCTACAATCTTTAAGAAAATGATGATGGTCATTTGGTGCTCGATTTTGATGCTCATCCTCATCACATACATACTAATTCAAGGCGTTAGCAGAGATGAAAAGATGGTAAAAATGGTGGACCAAATCCCGAGTGCTGGACATTTTTTTCACAAATAAGCACTCATTAAGGAGTTATGCATCAATTTTGTACGTGAATCTCCTGAGTGATTTCGAAGTATTCCTTCGTAATGAGGAAGTTGAACATCACAACATACATGATCTAGCTTAAAACTAACACAATACATTAAACTCAAATGCAGCCAAAACAATTAGTGATGAGGTGGCGCTTCAGCAGCAAATCAACATCTGAAAAATCACTTCTACTGTAGAAACTGAGTTCAAAACCAAGACCCACGAACGCTACACCACTTAGCAGACTTCAAACGACAATTTAAGGGGGAACTAAAACCCAACAATTACCACAAACTAAATATGCAAATAAAGGTTGTCTTTGAATCATCCCAAATTTCATCAACTTAATGTCATCCATTGAAATGCAAATGCAAGAGGGAAGACGTGGAACGAGAAACACTTTGAGAAGAAAAGAACTCAAATGAAGGCTGGAAACCAGAATTTGGAAAATAAAGAATGAAAACAAAGAAAGAAGAAAAATATAAAAAGAAACGAAAAAAGAAGAATGGAAACTCAAAAGGGGCTTTGATACCATGTAGAAAACCATAGGACTACATTGTGAATAATATGTGATATGCTTTATTGATAGATAAGTAAGGTATATATAAAAATTACAAATGCAAATAAGGTAATATAATTCCCATAACCATGCCACTAATTTCTCAAACAATCAAATTCCTAATTAATATTATTTATTTATTTCCTAACAATGACAGATAAGGCTCAATCGTAGTATTTATATTGACACTCCCCCGCACATGAATGCTCCTTGGGTTTGAAGCAAGTACAACACAGGCTCACTCTTTCATATGTTGAAACTCAATTCAATAAATAGAGATACTAAGATTTGATCTCTCGGCCTTTAGGTTGACGAGACTTTGATATCATGTCACGAAACTGTTTTGCCCACCAGCTTAAGTTGACAAATAAGGCCCAATTGTATAATTTATACTGACAAAAATAACCTACAAACCTATCAACAATGTTGAAGACAACATGATTAGCCATAGAAATATGGTTGCAATCGGAAAGATAGGCTTCATCAAGGATGCAAATCACCGCATCAAAGTTCAAAGATCCAATGTGTACCACAAGAATCATCTCATCTAGCCTTTTGGAGGGTTTAGAATGCTTTGGGGAGTGATGGCGGATGGGTGATAGGTGTACTCATGGTGAATTTCAATGAACAGGCTCATGACAAGCATGGTTTTGAGCAATCCACTTCACTTTCAAGGCTAGAAAACCAATTACATCAAATACAAAAGAACTTCTAGAACTCAAATTGCCACGAAATCGAATATGTTGATAAGCGAGGCTCGAAAAAGCGCAACTCTCTGGGTCCTAGATGCTTCAGCAACAATGTAGAAAGCAACGCTAATGGCTCGAGAGCTTCTCCAACCAATGTGATGAGTACAAGTCAGCAATGCGCTGCCCCAAAAACTCAAAGGGTTCTGCTAGTGAAGCACGTGGTTTTGACTCCTTAAGGGTATTTTCTTCAACATAATGGCAACATTATTGATCATGGAAGAATGAGACTGAACCCGTGTTGAACTCTTTGAAAAGTTCTCGAAATCTGTAGATGTCTCCTCATTTGAGACCTTTGAATGAAATTAGGATTATTGAGTCGAATGTTACTAGTAGTATGTGAAGGTAGATATTATGAAGAACACCATAAAAAGAAAGTGTGAAATTATTCTACAGTTCAAGAGTCATGAGCAATTTTGTTAGACCAATCCATGATGGAAAAATCAATGATTATTCCCGCCCTAGGATATTTGGGCGTGCAAAGTGTGTTGGATATCTCACATTGCTTGATTTGGAGTGTGAAAGGCACCTTAACTCCTTGAGGTACCTTTTGAAATTATATATGAGTCTTTAACATGGTATCAGAGCCTCGTTGACATAAAGGTCGAGAGTTCGAATCCTAGCAACTCCATTTGTTGAGTTGGATTTTCAGCATAAAGTAGAGTGAGCTTGTGTTATACCAGCTTCAAGCCTAAGGGGCATTCACGTGCGGGAAAGCATTAAAGATATATAAATAATAAAATTGGGTCTAACTTATCAACTTAAGTTTTTAGGTAAAATAGTTTCATGACATTATATAATAATTGATTTTAAGTTAAAGGATTATTTTGCATCTTATCTTATGTACTCATGGAATAGCTATATTTGTAAAACCATAAATTATTCTCGGAGTCAACAAAAACATTGAAAAATCAATTATCAAGAAAAACTTCATTCTTATTTCATAAATCAAATAGATGTGCTTTTACATAACTTGTGAAACTAGCTTTTACATGAAATGAAAGGCAGCTTGCAATCTTTTTACTTATATTTACATGTAAAATTCTAACATGATTATTTTTAAAAAGTATGTATATTCTATCCTTATTCATTATTGAATGAGTGATCTTAAAATTATTTCAGAAAGTGAGATGACATATATTCTATAATACAGACCAAATCTATAAATACATTCCGAACTTGAATTGAAATATTCCAGTGTATGCTCAGTGCAGTGTCAAAGATGTACACTTATGAAGGTTATAAAAGTATTCACTCGTGTACTTTATATTAGGAATTATATTTGACACATGTCATATTATGGTTAAAGTTAAATTGATGTTCTAGACAGAAAATTCGGTGTGATAACTAAATCAATATATACAAATCCCATGCTTAATTAATGTTGATGTGATAAAGTGGAAAATATCAAATTAAATTGTGCCGGTGGTGTACTACATACTGAGAATTGCAGATGATAATTTTAATGAAAAAAAATTAAAATGTTGAATTTATTTGGTGCGGTCAGATGTTATGTGGGGAACATTTTGTGGGTTACAACTATTCACTTAAAGAACCGTGAGAACAAAAAATTGAATAGAGCTAGAGTTTTGTTCTCCCAATCTTCAGGAAATTTCCAAATTAATGAAATTTTTTGTTAAATTATTTAAATGATATTAGTGTGTATAAAAAATGATTTATTACACCGACTGGCCAATTGATTAATAAAGAGTACCATATCCATTTAGTATATCATACTATACGTCATAGATCCCTAATGGGGTTCACAAAACGTGTTGTTAAGATCACAGTTCTCAAGTCAATAAGGAATATTCACTACAACAATGATTAAGTCAAAAAAAATTAAGAAAGCAACTCTAAAATTCTTAACAGCTATAACAAAAAAGAACCATTTTGAGTCCATTTTGGTAATATTTTGTTATCCAAAAAGTTTAAAATACATATAAATACTTTACACTATTAAGAAAATTTCAATAGTCTCATTAATAGTTATGTTATGAGTTTTAGATAATTGTTTTCAGCGAGTTGAAAACACAATTCTAAAAGTAAGCAATAACAATCAAGTTCCGAAAGAAATCACCTCAATTCATTTCATTTCATTTTCCATATAAATATTTCGAATTTTAAATTTCTTGGTTCCAACACACCTTCAATGTGCAGACAAAGCTTGAAAACACAATTCTCTAATGGAGTCGGATATTTTGAGTTGAGATTCGCTTCAAATCCCATTTGTCAAATGTAATTCATATTTTACACTTTTTGATAATGATGTTTACTCTAACTAGGTCTATTTATTTAAATGAGGTAATAAAAGGTTTCTTGTCTACTCCTTTTTGTGTTGTTCGTCTCTTCTAATTATAATGCAATATTTTTTAAAAATAATCTTCTAATGACTTTCGATATAATTTGCATATATAAGACAAGATTCAAAACAATATCTATTCGCAACGTGTAAATTATATGTTGTTTTGAAGCTAAAGCAAAAGTTATAATTGAATTAGGCATGCAGTTTACACAAAAGCACGACAATTAGTGCCTAAGTACGATGTTTAAGATTATAACATGTCGGTTATTACCTTAAAAATGGGATTAGTCCTAATCTTAAGTTTAACTAACATAATATAATATAATTGTATGTGTCGTACCGACATTTCCTTTTCACTTATGTGTAACAAATTGACAATGAAAGTGACTAACATATGCATTTTCATAGAAACAAGTGACAAACTAAGCTGTTCATCACTTTGTATTAACAATATAAAAATTCCTAATTATCATTAAATTTTTTAGGGGTTTTGTTTTCGGATGAAGTATTTTGGATTTCTTTTCAATGGTAAAATAATCTATTATCATAAAAGAAGTTTTTCTTCTAACTTTTTATACAATTAAATTAATTTTGATTCAAAAAAGTAATGCCGAATTGATATAATTAGTACCTTTCAATCAAACAACTTCTCATGTGATTTACTAGTTTAACTTTTTTTCCAATATTTTATTAATGACTATCTTAAAAGTTATATAGATTAATAACGGCATGATTGGAAATTTGAAAAAAAAAGTGAAAAAAGAAGTGTAAATGAACAATAATACATTGGTAGAGAGAGTTTAAAAGTCAAAATCTGTTTTGCGATGCTCGAATATGATTGATTCTCTATAAAAAAATTTGAGAGTATAACGATATCAAACTTGTTTTTGTAAATTGTCGTGTAATCTCCATGCGCTATTAAGCGGTGAGAGTCTTGAAGTAACATTTCTGCAAGGATAAATAATTTTAATTTCCCTGAGTTTTGTTCTAATAAACTAATATTTCTCTCAGTTTTTTCAAAACAATTTATATTTCCCTGTGTTTTGATTCCATCCAACTATAACCTTCTTATAGTTAGTTTCCTCATTTTTCTATCCAATTAATATTTTTATTGATAAGTATGCCCTTGCCTTCATTATATGTCTATTTAACTTATTTTTTACATACATTGTTTATTATGTTTTTAAATCCGTTTTTTTCCCATTGAAACTATAAAGGGATAAGGAGATGAAAAATAAAATTAACTTTTCAACATAATAACAAAGGAAAAGTAAGAATATTAACTGTGTAAAATTTTCATTCTTATACATATACTAGTGTAGTGCCCGCGCGATGCACAGATACGTTATTTATGATTTTTATATAATTTTTAAATTTATTTTACACCAAATATATCCTATTTATGGAAATTGGTTTATTTTTTGGTGTTAAAATAGAAAATGTGGTATAAGAATAGAGAAAACCAAAATGATTTTGGAGATGTTACAGTGTTTACTCTTAAACTCTTGTATTACTCTTAAACTCTTTGTTCATAGAGTAGTTATATTTTTTTATTTCCCTCTTCATCTTTGGATTACTTAACGAATGATCTTTTTTAACAAAATAAGTATTCTAAAGATTTTCATCATTTAGAATTGTTCTTTTATTTCTTTTTATTCCGTCTATATATATTCTACCTCAATTAAAATTAAAATTTCTAATTTTTCTTTATATATATAATTCCCTATTGTGATATTTCAAAACATAAAAAAAGAACGTAACTTTTTTTTTTGCTAGCTATGCGATTTTGATAAGCATTGATTGTGATATGTTTTCTTAATATCCAATACAAATAATTTTTAAGTATTAAAATTGTGAAATTAAACATGAGTGGTACATTCAGTTAGAAATGATTTACATAATTTACATTTCTTTTTTTAGTCTTGCAATTTTAAAACTTAAAAGAATATAACGAAATGCATGTGCTTGAATTCTAAGATGATTACGTATTTTAATTTTTTCAAATTTTACAATTTTAAATTTTTAGAATAATAATTCTAAGATGATTACGTATTTTACTTTTTAAAATTTTACAATTCTATATTTTTAGGATAAGTGATATGCATGTCCATGTTTAGTTTTTTCTTTTAATTTTACAATTTTTTAATTTTAATTAAATATATAAGGGCAAAGAAGTAATTAACTACTTCTTTGCTTTTAGTAATATATAGATATGAGATTTTGTATTTACGTAGCTGGAAAAGATTATGCTCAAGTAAATAAGAAAAATTATTTAAAATTGACAATGATAAAGAATGTTAAAGGGTTTATTTATTTGTTGATGTTAGAAATACTTGATCCATCAATGTGCAAATCCGATCAAAGGATCCTAATTAATTTGGATAATTGGATGTATTTTGAAAATAAAGTAAGTTTTATGGACCTTATTGAAAAGTTACAAAACTTTTAAAGTTTAATGTAATTAATAAGAGTTTAATTACAATTAACCAATTTTAATCCTTATATATATAAGACCGTGTACTTTCAGAGTACAATATGCATCAAAATTTTCTTACCTACACGGTGGACGTGCATGGAAATTCTACGTTTTTTTATTTTGAATAATTTTCTCATGGATTAATTGTCATTATTCTCTGAATTTTGAAGAAGTTGCGGGAAAACGACTAACACTTGATATATTATGAATTAACCATCGACATTGCATTTATTTCAAGTCATTTTGGAAAATGTATAAATTTAGATATGATTCTATTCGTTTTTCGTCAGTTGAGATTATGTTAGAATAAAAGATATAAACGAACAAAA
>CAOJBJ016433751.1:0-10200 GCA_948291685.1 Euphorbia celastroides | reverse complement strand
TTATTTTACCAAATTAGTTTATAGACTTTAAGTCTCAATGCTTCTTTTGAAGGCTTTAATGTAATGTGATTGTGTACCTAAATTCATTTTAGGGTTTAGTTGAAGTGGTGTGACTTTATGTCAAAAGTTGATTGATTATGGGTGTACCTGAATTCATTTCAGGGTTTAATTCCATGTTGGGTGGCTTTATGCCAAAAGATTGATTGATTACCTAGCTCCAATTTAAGATTTCCTTAATTGACCGCTTTAGGTGATAAGAATGGCCATTTTAGACCGGAGATGAATGATATGCAGAGAAAAGGGAGTAAAGAATTATACCTTGTTCGCTTTGGAACCGCTCCTCAAATCCAGATTAGTTCAATTAAACTTTAATTTAAGTTCAAATTTAATCGAGCAGCAATTGAAATGCAATACAAAATTAAAGACTCTAGTCGACAGACAGAAAGCTTCGAAAGGATCGAATAAGGACTTAGAGGGAGAAAAGGCTAGTACTCCGAATGGTCGGGGTCCGGAATTATGAGAATCAGGGGCCTATTTATAATCGAAAAGGCGTCAAAAAGGGGACAGAAAGCACGTCCCCGGCGCACGTGCGGCTGGAGGGACTTGTTCGGTCGGTGAAATTTTTCGCGTTTGTCGTGATTTTCAGGAGTTTCGGACCTCCGAAAATTAATCCGATATCAATTCTGTGATCCTTGTTCCGTTGCGAATGTTTTGAGTGGTTTATTGGCATGCTTCTGGAAACTTTCACAGGAGTTACGTTGTGTACTTCGACTGACTTTTGGAGCCGGAAAATTGAGTATTCACAAGACCTGCTCCTTGCTTATTGACAGCACCGTCGAAGTATATCTTCCATTGCTGGGTTTCTTGAGAGATGATAGCCAATTGTTTGTCAGGGAAGTCTAAACTTTCGATGCAGTCTGAATCAATGGGTTGACTGGCCAAGAATTTGGCTACGACATGCCCTTTGATGGGTTTTTGTGTGACATACTCGATGTCAAATTTTGATAAGAGCAACAGCCAGCGGGATAATTTTCCCGCGAGCGACGGTGTTTGATAGAGATATCTCATGGGGTCAAGTTTGGCAACAGCTTTGACGCGATAACATTGGAAGTAGTGTCTAAGCTTCTTAGTTAGCCAGACCATAGGAGCGCAAGTCTTTTCCACCAATGAGTAACGAGATTCGTACTCCAACAGCTTCTTACTTAAGTAATAGATGGCATATTCCTTTCCATCGTCATGTTCTTGAGCTAGCATTGCCCCATCAGACGATTCTTCAATGGCGAGATAAAGGGTCAATGGCTTTCCCGGAATGGGTGGCTTCAAAACAGATGGATTTTGCATGTAAGACTTTATCTTCTCGAAAGCTTCTTGGCATCAATCATTCCACTCCAATGGTTGGTCCTTTTGTAATAGTTTGAAAATTGGTTCACAAACTATCGTGAATCGAGCAATGAAACGACTGACATACTGGAGGGATCCAAGGAAACTATGTACTTCTTTCTCGGTCATTGGCACTGGCATTTCAACAATGGCTTTGACTTTATCAAGAACAATCTCAATTCCTCTTTGGCTGACTATATGCCCCAATAATTTGCTTGAGGTTACGCCAAACACTCTAATTTGCAACAGGCACTATGTTTGCCAACCAAGTGGGATACTCCACAACTTCCTAGAAATTTTCTTTAATTTGCTTAGCGACTTCTTCTTTAACTTTTTCAGCCCATTCAAGTCGTAGCCTTCTCAATTTCTTCTTGACAGGTCAGATGCTTGGATCAGTAGGAATCCGATGTTCTGTAATTTTTCGGGCCATGCCGGGCATATCTTCGTAGCACCAAGCAAAAGCCTTCACGTGTTCTTTCAGTACTTTTGTCAATTCTCTCTCTTGTTCGACAGACAACCCACTAGAAATGGATACTATTTTTGGGTCCATTTTAGTGTTCATCTCTTTGGTCAATGCATCTGTAATGCTAAAAATGCATGATGAATGCAATGAAGAACATGCAGAAATGTTAGTAATAATATCACATAAATAAGCTAAATCATTCATATTATTAGAGAGTAAAGGATCAACTACAAAGTCCTTGTCGAATAGTGTTGGTACATCGATCAGGACATCCTCGCCATTATTTTCATCACTAGTAGATACTTCGTCATCAGTTGCGCACAATTCGTCCTTAGATAGGGCGAATTGGGCTATACGAGCTACTTGCTCGAGGGGATCAACGACCTTCTCCTTGCCTTTCTCGATGAGGGTAGGTGAGGGAGTGTTGACTAGTGGAGTCATACATAGGCTGAGAGGGATTCTAAGTGGTTCCCCGGTGTAGGGTTCAATCAACATGTACTCCACTGAAGGACTTTGCAGTGAATACTGATTCTGGAATAAATCCACGAAGTAGCTCCAAAAGTCTTTTTCGGATGGAGACAAACTTTTGCACCATGTCTCAACTTCACCTTTGAGGGTGAGCTTGAAGAAGCTGATCCAGTGTCTATCGGGCACGCTTCTACTGTTCATTTCATCAATAAACCTCATGAGATGTTCTTTAAGATCAGAAGTTCCATCATAGATGAGATTTGAAGGGAGATTGGACAAAATATCAGGTTAAGCCCTTTGAGCAGCCACCTTCACTCGAACTTTGGACCATATAGATTTCTTGCGATCAGCATTACTTCATCTGATGGTGTTGACTCCAAAAGCCACTGATTCAGAAGAATCTTTTGAAAAATGTTTAAGGAAAGCCTTTTCCATTTCACGCCATATCCATTTTTCCACCATGGTGAGGTTTCTCGTCCAATCTGGGATGGACTTGTCAAAGGTTAAGAAAAAGAGGCAAGTCCATCTTGCTCAGTGTAAGTTCCATGAGAGCATGATGGATATAAACTTGGCTAGATGAGCTTGAGGATCGGTTGTCCCATTATAAGCCATGTCTTTCAGTAGAGTGGTGTCACAAGGAAGATCTTTGTTGTGCTCTTCGTATTCCTGACAAGCAAGAATTTCAGGTAAGATAAAGTTATCCCAATCTTCAGTTACCTTTGTAAGTGTAGCTTCTAATTCTTGAGCAGTTTACTCCTATAGTTCCCAATAGCTTTCAAAAGGACATTCTTTACCTAAATTTCATTCATCAACTTGATCTGCTGGAAAACAAATTTTTCGGAAAGCTCATCGTTTATCTACATTGCGTAGATCCTTCGTTTGGGCGGCGACTTTTGCTCTGTATCAGACTCTTCGATAGAGACATATCTTTCCATTCTTGGGTCATATTCTGGGTCATCAACAGAATCATAAGAGGCAGGATCTACCAACCCGCTGTAGTTCAAGGAATCACCACTGTCAGAAATAGAACCACTATCATCTGAGGACGAGATAATATCTACATATTCATCAGATTCTGAATCATCTAAGCTGATTATGATGATTTGTTCAATCTCGTGATGCTCCCTTGAATGAGACTCTCCATTAACTGAAGAAAAAGCCCTTCTTACAAAGTGATAACCTTCATTTCCTCGGCTATGGGAGAAGGAGGGTTGAGAATTTGTCGGATCAGCAAGTGCAGATGGTTCATAAACTGGGCTCAGCTTTCTAAGTGGGTAGTACATCATCAATAAATTTTCTTCAAGCAAGTCCTAATTGGCCCTAACTTCTTCAGATAGAGAGTTACACCACTCATATGCTTCTTCCCTTAAGTTGATCAAGAAATACCATGGAAATTCCTGACGTGGCACTAATGTTGCATACATTACTTCTCAAAAGGTGGCCAAGAATCAACTGGGGCATGAATTTCTCCAATAAAAAAGATGCTCAAGGAGGGCCAAGGTCATGGAGGCAGGCAATTGTTGCTGATCACCCATGAAAGGCTGAGCATTAGTTGGATCTACTGGCTCTGGCAGCTTATCATCTTTATTAAGCAACTGAACTAGATTGATAACAAAATCATCTTCATCAACATGTTGAATCATCTGGTTGAAAGCAGCTTATGTTTTTGAGGGGGTTGATGAAGCTCTATTGGAACTATAGGAGAATTCTTCCAACATCTGGTTTGCAACATAATCCCAATGATTCACTTGTTGTTTCGGCAGCGAGTAATACCAACTGAGGGCCCTTTCTCGGAGAAACCAGGGGATAGCATTGGGGAATTTCTAGAGATCTATTCCATGCTTATCAACGAACGAGTACAACTTCAAGATGAAATCAAGACCTGGCGTCTCCCCATCAAACTTTAGATCTGGTGGAATAGCCAAACTGTCTAGATAGTTTTCAATCACCCTTCTGTAGTAGTCTGTGGAATTCTTATTTTCATCAAAGAGTCCATTGCAATCTTGAGAATTGAGCATGTTGTTTGCCTGAGTGAGCCACTTTTGGAGGGAATGGAGGAATTTTGTAATTCTTTCAGGAGCTCGATTGAGGCGACCAACGGCTCATTTCCGACCTTTCAAGGGGAAACACGAAGTCAGCACTCGTGCCCCATCGATCTTGCCACGCACAGTGATGATGATGCATGAAAGCTTGGATTTCCCAAGCAATTTTTCTTTCCTATGCTTCATAAGGCCTAATACATGAGAGTACCTTAATTGATAGAAGTGAACCCAAGACATTTAAATAATGGAGGAAAAGGGTTATTTAAAGTTTTGGCAGATGGTCGAATGTTTTGGTAATTGATATTACCGAAGAGAGATGACCCATGGGGTCGAGTATTTGGATATTATGCATCACTGGGCAAAAAGGTGGCGCACTATGGCTGGAAATAATGGTCATCCAACAAATGACTAAACATTACGCCGCACTGGGCAGAAAGGTGGCACGCTATGGCTAAAAACAATACATTATGCCGCACTAGGTAGGAAGGTGGCACGCTATGGCCGGAAACAATTATCATTCAAGGAATGAGTTTACATTACGCCGCACCGGGCAGGATTGACTCTAGGGTCTAATTGATGGTCACCCATGGGGTGCCGACATTACATTTGGAAGAGGGGAAACAATCGATCACTTGAGGTGTTTTTTGGATCATTTGGGAGGTGTCATTGGACAAAAGAACAATTTTTGGTCATTTGGGAAATATGGGAAGATTTATTTCAATAGTTCAAAAAGTCTCTATACAATTGAGGGTCAGGTCATCCGAGGAACACCTTTACAATGGGGAATTTGAAAGAACATTTATAATGGAATAGTTCAGGGTCATCGAGGAGGTGTCTTCGATGCCCCTATTTGGTCAAGGGAAGTCTTGGTTCTTCTATCAACCTAAGGTTCGAGGGATATTCCTTTTTTGGCCTTTTGAAGCATAGGGAAGAGGAAAATTATGAAGCATGGCTACACAAAGATGTGATTAGCATGTAAACACAATATGATTAATCAATACATTATAATACCATGCACAAAGAACAAAGTTAGAGCTGCAAAAGGAACAAAGTTAGAGCGTCTCACTCTTTTTCATTTCCTCTAACCATATTACTCAAGAATTGTCCTAAGGAACAGGCTTCTAAGAGTCCTCACCAGCGTTCACTCTATTTTGGGTAAACATAGGGGAAGTTGCTAGGGTTTTTCTATATGCAGGTGGTCATATAGATGGCTTTGAATTCGAGAGTAGGGCAAGGGTACAATGCACCTCTAGCTAATTGGACCCTTGAGACATTAGCATGTCGGAAGTGATCCTTTCACTATTTAGATATACCTGACCCCAATAACCTTGGCAGGTACAAGCGGGCCGGTAAGTGTACGCAAAGTGCTTACATAGACTTTGGCCCTTGAGAAATTGGCATATCCAGGCGACACCAAGCCTATGCAAACAATATTGGAGGGGCATAACAAGCATTACCAGCCTGGGAAGGCCATGTAGACCTTCATGCAATATGCAGATGCAATCAATTTATTATCTTCATGAGTCATTTTATGGGTATCACTTTGATCGATGTCACTTTTTTCATTTTGTGAAAAAACAATTTTCGAAAATTATTTTTCAAAAATCAGTTTCGAATTCCCCAACGGAGTCTCCATTTCTGTGAGCAAGCAAACCTTCTCTTCCCCCACCGCGCTGTCACCACCGGCCGGCTGTTGGGAATTGCTAATTGTGTGGAGTGGGTTTAAAAAGGATTTACTACCACGGACCTGAAGGGCGGACATGGGTTGCCTGTCACGGCACATTCTCACAGCGGAAGGAGATCTTGCGTTAGAATCAAGCCAATGGGCCTAGATATTGAGGTCTGAATACCCAATATCTCATATTAAAAGACATTGGATCGGCTATGATATGCCTAAACATTTGGTTTAAAAGAGATCGGAAATCCTATCACTTAATAGCGAATCATTTTCATAAAAACAGTTTCGGAGTCACCGCCTGGTTCAGCTCACAACCAGGAATTAACAGAGAAACGGGTTCGTGCAAAAAGATTACTCATGACATCGATCCAACATTAACAATTATATACCATAAAATGACTCACATTAATGTATATACATAGGGTATGTTTTATTACATGCTTGTTTTATATAACAATATACCTTGCGTAATTTAAATAGTGTATGGTCAGAGCATACTTACAGAGTATACTTGCATTTGTTCATGATAAAGAAATCCTGAATTACGAACATATGATTTATGATGCAATCAATCAACGCTATAAAGTTGGACGTAATAGCTAAGAACCCTCAGTTTACCTTTCTTTAAGGTTGGGTTTTTCCTTTCGGCCGGTTTGGGACCGATTGTGAGATGATCGGGAGAACTTCGGAAGCACTCTGAGTTGAATTTTGGTGATAGGCGAGCAAGATTGGATCTTTACTTCGGTAGAGTTCCAACTAGGAACGGAGATTTTGAAGACAATCCCAAGCTATAGGAAGCTATAGAAGGGTATATGATGTGAAATCTCTGGAAATTTGGGCAGAGTTTTGGGAGGAAATGTTATAGAAGATGCTTGAAACTAGAACCTCAACTAGTCTAACAATAGGTTGCCCGAGGTGCGGGGAATGGGGTGAAGTCAGTTGATGCCAAGAATGCCTAGAATGGCTTTGAAATGTCTCAGAAAGGCTTAAGAAAGGATGTCATCAAGTTTTGGAACTTGAGAGGTGGATTTGAATGAGTGGAGGAGAGGCCTTTATATAGGCATCTCGGGGTGTCAATCTAGCCGATCGGCTAGTTTCACCCATAGGTGTATCCAGTCGATCGGCTAGATCACATCTTTTTGGAAGATGACATGTGGCACTCATCCAGAGGGTCAACTAACCATCAAATGCACAATAATTTTGACTTTTTTTGTAAAAACTCTTTCGGGAGAATTTTGTACAGTTTTTAGGGATTTTTCGGGTTTAGGGTTTTTGTGAGATTTCTAGTTTTTCGGAATCATGGTTTGGAAACATTTGGGTGGAATCAAGGTTCCGGACATTTCTAGAATTTTTTGGAACTCCAGGGCATTTCTAAAATTTTTTAGAATTCTAGGGTTTTTAACATTGCGAAGTCAGGGCTCCAAGATCATTAGGAATCAGGGATTGCGGACATTTCGGAGTCAGGGCTCTACGATCATTAGTAATCAGGGATTCTGACATTTTGGACTCAGGGCTACAGGGTTTTGGGACATTACGGAGTCAGGGCTCTAGAAATTACAGAGTCAATGCTCCAGAATTTGATCATTACATATTCGAAGCTCCAAAGTTCTCAGATGCACAATTGGTCATTTGTCGGCTCCGCCTAGAATTTTTCTCGTACCTATAATCAGGTTAAACATTCATCATCGGGCTGGATGGACCCTGCTCACACCATCACAATTAGGTCGAGAAATACCATTATCATTGGCAGAAATTTATCAAAAAGAGCAACAGTAGTCCTAAAGTTAAGGATTTCATCATTTCGGCCAACACAGGCTGCTACCTCTTGTTATACATCAATCCATCTCCTTAATAGAAAAGATTCACCCCCAAACCACTAACCATCTGAGCCAAACATAGTATCTTTGAGCCACATAATCGTTGAAGCTGAGTTTTGCTATAGAAACTACCTTGGTTCTCCTTATCAAGTGAAGCATAAAGCAATACAACAAAAAATCAAAAGAATTTTCTTCAGCAAACACTCAAGAACAATAGCTTCATATCATCCTTCAGAAAACCTCTAATCAAATACAAAACAGAGAAGTCTCCATATTCCCTCAGTAGCAAATGACACTCCAATGTAATTGAACATAACAAGAGACATACCAGATTTGATTCAATCATCATCAACTTGAATTCGAGTTCATTGATGAAACTACTCAGATTCCTGAAACCTAGAAAAAATCCATATTCGATCTTGTTGCTGGAACTTTGTATTTTCATCAACATTTGGTGAACCAGATTGGTATCCCTTTAGCTTAAAACCCTAATCGATCAAGAAACAATCCCCGTCAGAATCCCAACGAAGAAATCCATTCCAATTCTAATTTTGAAATGAAACTCATTCAAGATCAGAATCACAGTTACAGAGGAATCGAACCAAATACCCAAAGAAGCGAGGGTTTTGCTTATCTGTTTTGGGTCGACTTCGATGAATCAATAGAAAAAGACCTTAAGAAATTGGGATTGCAAAAGCTTGTGTCGCGTTTAGAAAAACAAGAAATTGAAACAAATCGATCGAAACAGATCAATTTGATAAAAAGAAGGAAAAAGATCAAGATTTTGAACCTCAACACAAATCAGAAAGGGAAAAATTGAGGAACAAAGCTGATCAAGAATTTTGATAAAAAGAAAGAAGAACGAACAAAAGAAGGAAGATGTCGATTGAACAACAAGAATCGATCAAGAAACCCTAACTGATGTTGTAATCGATAGAAAACAGAAATTGATTGAGAAGAAGAATGAAATCAGAGATTAGTATCAAATCATAGAGAGATGCGGAAGCAAATTAACAGAGAAGTGCTCTGATAGCATGTCATTATTTCTGGAAAGCAGGGATTGAACCCAAAGAGATAAAGGAAATTCGACTAAATTCCATAAGGGTTATCAACAACCTAGAGAGAGAGAGAGAGTATAATAGTTGAATCCAAACTCTGTTGAATTAAATTGATAAGAGAGTGTTACAACTTATTTATACTAAGAAAATGGCTAACCAACTAACCTATCTATTCCATACTCTAATAGCTGCCACATCAGTATAAGGGGACTGTTGGGTACATTTTTATCAAGTTTGGGAGTTACCAGGTCTTTTTGCCAAGTTGAGGTGATTAGCGGGACAAAACGAGAGTTTAGGGGGCACAATATGTACCTACCAATTTTAAAGTGCTAAATATACATTAGAACAAAGAAAGAATTTAAAGAGATAGTAAAGTAAATTAAACATGTCATTAGGTCTTAAAAAGTAATATCATTATACTATCAATGTCTGGGTCTTCACAGGAAATTATAGAAAGAAATGGTTTCTTTTAAGGGGTACACGATCTAATGACTCATAATTTTAGATAAGGTGTTAAATTAATTGATAGTGGAAAGTCTGTGAGTCTCAAAACATTGTAAACTGTTGATCGTGGAGGGGTTTTGGAGAAACAGTTTCTTTATAAAAAAACCCCTCAAAATAGGTTAAAAAGGAAAATGAAAAGCCACCACCACCGGTAGCAAAACAACATTATAAAGGGTAGTAATTTAATATTATTAAAAAGAATTTGCAGGAAAACTACAGGTTGATAGTTGATGGTTTGTCCTATATTTTGCAGCATAAATTTCCTTTTCTCGGAGAAAAATCGTACAAACTTCTAATAAAATTAATTACTCAATGACGAAAGTCCCTCTGCAATGAAACTTTTCGTAATTTCCAAAAATTGCTAAGATCATAATGTGAGAGAGCAGATTCAAATTTTTATTTTGATCATTTGTTAATTTTGGAAACAATATAATATAATCATTGAAATTCCTTTTATCACAAACGACATCTATTTTTCAATAATTCATCATTTTCATGGATATTATTAAATTTAACAATACAATCTTTATCTCTGTACAGTGATAGCAAAATGTGCCCATCATAATCGCAATCAACATCATGAATTATTTTTCTTCCAAATTAAATATTTGTTTTTCTATAATTTTTTTTTTTTATAACTGGCTATGGAGGAAAAAGAATTGTAGAGGACTAGTTAGCTAACAAGTTGTCAAAGAAAAGACAACCTAAAAGCCGCGTAGCCATTTACAATTCTGAAAAAACCCACGCCTATATTATTAATAAAAAATAAAAGGAACAAAATATAGTCATG
>CAOJBJ016420004.1:0-13241 GCA_948291685.1 Euphorbia celastroides | reverse complement strand
TGAAGGCCTTTTCTATTTTCTTTCTAGTATGGTTCCTCCATAAGAACACTGAACGCCCAGCTTCGCAGAGCAGCTCTCTCCCCAGCCCACAGCATAGTGTGGAATCTGGATCGTTTCATCGAGCACCATTTCTTTTAGATAGAAAGGTGTTCTGACTCTATTGGATTAAGTCATAACCTACGCCTTATACTAGTATACTACTATGGAGAGACTAAGCTCTATTTCAGAGATTGGACTCTCTTACTGTGATTAGCCCCTACTAGTAAGAAGCTGTTCCCGAGCCAGGTTCCGAGGATGCCAAGATAGAATCTTCTTAGTCTGTGGACTACAATTCAAATTCCGGTCTTGGTTAAAGAATATCCTCTCATGCTAGCGATGTAGCTGTTCTGCGTCACTTCCTTATTATCATGTAGACAATCTCCGATCTACGAATACCCTGGGTCAGGAGATGAGATTCTTATTAGTGGAAAATAGCCCTAGCTAGATTCACTCCCGGTGAAATAGCAGCTACGCCCCAATGTTACAGAATTAGTCAGGGCTTCGCACCTTGTGTGATCTGGCATCATCGGATCGGATTTTTCGGAGGTAGCCTGCTTTGAAGAATTCATGGGGCGATAACTAAGATAACAAAATCAACTGCAATACATGGCAAAGGGGGAATCTCCTTACTAAGCTTTCAGGAAAGTAAGCACTATTCTCAGATGCTACGAACTTGACGCACCTAAGCTAAGTCTTTCTGCCTGCTATCTTTCTAAACAGGAGGAGGAAGGAGAAGGGGAGTTCGAAAGCCCTAACCTCTCAATGTGAGAAGGCAATTTGAAAAAGCAAGGAATTTCTATCCGTAATAGTCCGTCATATTCAAGTTATCCCAATAGTCAATGAGCAGGAGGAGGTTTTCTTGCTAATGAGTGGAAGAGCTGCTTTCGTAAGCGCTGTCAGCCTAGCCGCTGCTGCTTGTCTGGGATCACTGGGATATATGATAACATCCTAGCCCAACTCTCGAGGGGCAGTGAACTGCTGGGATATATTTTTGAATAGGAATTGGCACCTGGGACTAAAGGAGGTGATCCTAACGTATTGCCAATGGTAATCATCTTTCAATGACGTTTCCTTAGTCAGAGGGATGCCTTACAATCAATGACGACTTGGTTCCTAGCTCTAAGGTCTACTATGCTTACATAGCCCAAAGTCTAAATCCAATGGAAAAGAAGGGAAAGGTCCTCTTAGTGAAAGAGCTAGCTGCAGATATGCTCTGTATTCATAGTCTCCTATCCTGGTCTTCCTTCACTTCAAGAAGCTAATAGACTTCATGCACAAATCCAATACCTGGCTAAGATAGGATCATGTTTGCTTTGCGCAATTCAAGTAGAATTTTCATTTTAGATGGTTAAAATACAACAACCCCTTCCTATCGCAACCGAGGCAGAGCCTGGTAACAGCTTCCTTCTTTATAGGACCTCCAATGCCCAATCTTAACATCCATTGAACAGGTCCTTCACAATCCGGATTCAGCTATTGCTCCTGTCGAAGTTGTTTAAGCCTTTATGCAGTATCAATAAGATGCATAGCTCGTTTCAACAATTGACCAAAAGACATGTATGCAGAGTATTGGCTACAAGAGGCCATATGGTTGGTGGCTTTCAGGTATGCCTTAACTTCGTTCCAATTGATACGATTTTCATGTCATAGATGACATCACAAAGTATGACACTCATCGATGGTATGGCCTGCTGATGCGGGAGAGGGGATGAGATCGGCTAGAAAAGTAGTAGGCGAAGGTCTTAGTTCCTTAAGTTAGTTTAAACCACTGGCCCTATATCCCTACGGATAATAAAAAGAAGTGGAGGGACTTTACTGAATTCGACTCGACCAAGCGGGACTGACTGATAAAAATTTAACTGCTGCCGTGCTCACCTCCACGCACAAATGCCAAAACCGAATCTCGTCTTGATCCTCTGATCCAAGGTAGCACCGCACTCAAGTACTTTTACATATCTTTTCTTGAAGATTTTCTTAAAGTAACTTGACCCTGCCGAGGGAATTTATGATCTATAGCTTTCCACTAACACTAAGGAAACTTACCTGCAAACATATATTGCGGGAAAGGAACTCCAGCAGATGGTTCTACTTCAGCATTAACTGATCTGCCAACATTGATGACACCACAAGGAAGGGGCAGGAAATCCCCTTGTCATTTATCTTGATTCGCCTGCCCAACTCTACAAATTGGAAGAGTCAGACTGGTTTAAGGAATAAGGGGAAGAGTCAGCCTTTCTTCATAATATATTTAGTAATGTCCAAAATACCGTTAACGGGTTAAGGTCAGTAGTCTTTACTCAGAGTAGTCACTAGGAGAAAGAAATAGCTATCTTTATTGTATTTGAAAGTAGCAGTCGTCCTATCAATAGGAGTAGTGGGGAAAGCATTTCTTTCATTTGACATTAGAGGAGGCTTCGGCAGCCGAGAAGGTGACTGTTTGGTGGCGTTCGGCACGGGACAAGCACTTGCTTGATACGGTTCCTGTACATTATTCACCCTAGCACACAAAAATACCATGTGTACCGAGATCCGATCCGTTTTTTACTACCTATGCTATCTTGGTTACAATATTGTTCGCGTAGATGCGGAGGTGGCCATTTCTTACGATTCATATTGGAAAAGTGCGGACTGAAAGCAACCATCCGCGCTTTCGAATGAAGGCTGTTCGTAGATCAGCACCTTTCCTTTCGCCAGTTCAAGGAAGTGGAGCGAAGGGTACCTCTATTCTATTAAGGGACGCATAAACCACACATGAAGTTTGCACAGCACAGGATTTTAGAAACACACAATCGATTGAATGAACCCTTGGTACCGCTCTTAATTAAAACCAATAAAGGGGGTGACGCGAAGGAACTCTACGGCGAGAGTCCCTTCGCTCACTAACCAATTCTTTATTTAGATTCCCGTGTTCCCGTACAATCAATCATCAATCAAGACCTTTTTGCTCTAGCAAAAAGCTCCTTCTTTCTTATTTAAAAAAAAAGGCTAACAGCCGATATGCGATAAGGCGGCATTTATTGCCTTAAGTGATATCGCCGAATCTATTCGCAGGTCATTCGCGCGCGTGGAATGGAATACTATGAAGACTGAGGTGCACCCTGCCTTTTAGACTCTTACGAAATTGCGTAGAGAAAGAAAAAGAAGAATCCTAACCATAAGATAACCGGATCTTTCTCAGAATAACAGAATGCAGGTCTTTCCCTTTGGCGAGTCGAGTGAGGCGAAATGAATTTCGTTATATAAAGCAAGTAGTTTCGTTCTCGTGATTTGTGTGGGGTCGTGGAAGAATTGGGTTCGATTCCCATAGCCCCAATGTGGCGAACATTAGTGAATGAAGGACCAACGACGATGAAGAAGAAAAGGGGAACGGAGGGAAGCTGCGGGCAAACAAACAACATAGCGGGAAATTCGCGTAAGTAAGGTAAGAAAACAAGAAAAAAGAACAACAAGTAGCTCGCGAGTTGGTCTTCATTGCGTACTAGCATCAGTGGGAATAAGTAAGTGTTCCGCAAGTGTAGGTTATTAATTATCCGAGTTAGCCTTTCTTCTAGTCTAATCAAATAAGAGATCAAAGAAACTCCTCTTCTTCGAACTAGTCATTAATAGTAGAGAGTTCGTTCCATTCACTCGGGATTTTTTTTTCCTGGTCAATTCGACGTGTCGTAGATAGAATGGAGCCAGAACCATCAAAGTAGGATTAACGGTTTGGAACATGGACCTCCTCTTAGTTGGTAGTCCAGGAGAGTAGCCTTCATCGGAGAACCTGTTTTGAGTTCAATAGGCGGATTCTCACGAATGAAGAAGGACATCTAGGGATCGGGCAGCAACAGGAACGGATAGACGCGCTCGGGTATGGTTCGGGTTTCGGGTACGACGAGAGCGGGACTGAAGAACCTACTAATAGTTAGGCAGGGGGGTATGTATAGGCGGTATGAGCAGGAAGCTTTCTTTCTCCCCTCCGGCTTTGAACCGAGGATGAAAGCCGGATGCCCGCCTGGGGCTTAGGACAACGAGCGCCCGGAGTCTCTTAACGATGTAAAAAAACACAAAAATAATGACTATCTGCTTCGGGTCTTATCTTATCCCCTCTTTGTACGAATCTTTCCGTCTCGAAATCAGCTTCTTGGGCAGGGGAGGTGAAAAGTCACTAACTAGACTGGAGGGGGACTTTTTTTCTCCCGAGATGGGAAGAATAGCGTAATATAATAAAGGAAGAGCCTTACTCAAGGGTTGAGACTGTCCTTCTTATACAGAATCCGATACTCTTGAATCCGCTGGTCTTGCTGCTGCTCTGTTCTCCGGATCTGGAATAAGCCCTGCGCTTAGCTCGACTCGATCAGCAGTAGATTAGGTAGAGAAGATAGCTATAAACGACTCCGCTTTTGTTAAGCGCTGGTCTTTCATCTCTGTGCTATAAATGAGCAATGCCCGGACCTGGCTCCAGGATAGAGAAAGAGAACAGATAGGCTCTTCCCTTTGTTGTAAAAAAGATTTTTGACTCAGCCGGGAGTGGGCGAATGAGGAAAGCAAGAGGTTTGTGCGGTTCCGGTTTTCTCTAGCTTAAATCAAGCAGTTTCGTTCGTTTAGATAAGTCATTGATTGACTTTTCAGCTTGAAAGCTGACAGATGGTATTGAAGAGTAAGAGCTGAAAGCGAATTCCCAATGGAACTGGATAGCTTACTTAAGGAAGAAGAGTCAATTCTGGAAGAACTGTAAATTCCGCTCCATCTTCCCCCAAGATTGACTCAATCCCTGTGGAACGGAAAGGCAATCTCCCCTGGAACATACTTTTATGAAAGAGGGGAGGACGTCCACACCGGCAGCCACCGAAGACCAGTAATTCAAGGAGTCTCGAAGGCGTGGGGAGCGTAGCGCTCGATGAGAGAGAGGACTTTCACGTGCAATTCCTCAACAAGATTGTCGAGGGATCCGGAAAAGTCACTCGTTATCGATGTAAACTTTCTTTCTGAGGCTGATCTTGAGCCGCCATCCAAGCACGAATACCTTCGTTTAAGAGAATATTTTTAGTGTAGAAAGTCTCAAATTCGGGATCTTCCGCTGCACGGATTTCCTGAGAAAGGAAGTCATAGGCACGTAGATTCAGGGTCAGACCGACTACTCCAAGAGCGCTACCGGTTACGGGTACAAATAAGATAAAGAAATGTAACCAACGTTTATTGGAAAAAGCAATCCCAAAGATTTGAGACCAAAAGCGGTTAGCGGTGACCATTGAATAAGTTTCTTCGGGGGTTAAAAGCACGGAATGTATTTGCACCATCACCATCTTCAAAAAAAGTCTTTTCTACAGTAGCACCATGAATAGCACATAGCAGAGCAGCGCCTAATACACCGGCAACTCCCACTCGTACTGATACTGATTGTGCTCTAGCAATTGGTGCTCCCGTTCGCATTCATCGACCATCTCTTTCTGAGCCCACCAAGCCGATGCTCTTTCTTTCGGAGTCTATTGAAAGGTTCTCTCTTGATTCTGGTTTTCCTACCCTTCCCTAGAAAGGGCTTTTTCAGCTGCTCCTTTGAATGACCTAGCTATTTCACTTGCTTTCTTACTAAGTCCTCGGAGACTCTTGCTGGATCCAGCTTATACTTCTTCGCTTCAGTCATGTATTTTCCTTTTGGATGGACTTTTCCTAGGTGGAATAACCTTTGCAGAAAAACATCCCCGATTCACAGGTAGAGACTAAAGAAAGGAGCTTTGAGCAGGCACACAAAAGAGAGCTTTTCAAAAATCGAGCTAGGGAGTCTTCCTTTACCAATGGGTCCAGAAGTATATACTACCTCCTAAAGAGGGCTCCTTTCCTTTACTTTACTGGAAAAGCGGCTTGGTATTGGAATTGGAAAGATAGAAGGCAAGACAGGAACCCTAACGTGCCGTGCTACTAATCGAATCCTCGCCCGCCCTAACGAGTGAACTCTTCCCTTCCTATGCTCTGCCTTGGCCACAAAGGAAAAGTTGTAATCGGATCATGATTATCTTTCTGACTTGAATTACAATTTCTTTATTCAGCTTCCCTAACCCTAATCTAATATCAGAGTTCTTCACCAGACGTGGGTCGGCCCAGACCTATAAAATTTCATCTTAAGGAACAGGTTTTTGTATGGCAGCTAATCTATCACATAACGATTGGAAACTTCCTTACAATATTCTTTATATTTCAATGAGCGATCTTCCCCTAGAAGGAAGAAAGCTAAGTAAATCCTATCTTGAAGCAATCGGTTCCCCCGAGCCTGATTGTGCTCACCTGAACGTCTTTCTCTTCCCTTACTATCCTGGCGGGAGACTGAAGGCGTTAGCTACAGCACTGCACGGGTGCTTGCGGGGTCGATAGAGCGCCTAGTATCCATCGTTTCTTTAGGGCATGGACTACCGACTTGCTTCCTTTCCTTGACTTGATTGATTGCTTGCCCCAAATGCAAGATTGAGACTACACTCTTAGTACAGTAGCACACCCATACATAAGCTTTGGTTTGTTTTATTCGTTTGGCTTTATAATAGTGGAGGGGGATCTATTCTCTGTCACTAGGGTATCTTAAGATGAATTCCTTTTCTCTATTGGTAAACATTCGATTGGAACTCACTTGCCCTACTGATCTTCTGGAGTAATCTTCCCCTGGGCTACTACCCTAAAAAAGTGCTTCCTAGCGTATAGTCTTAGATTGAGTCTTTATCTAAGATAGTATCTAATAGTTAGTTAAGCATTAGGCGCCACTTCTACTATTCTAAAGCATTCAGTTAAGATCTTCTCTTTATGTCTTCAAGTTTTTGTCTAGGAGCTCGGATTCAAGTCCTATCGTTAGAGGGAAGCATAGTTTGAATCTCTTCCTGCGGTGAAGAAGGCTATCTAATGGATATAATGCTAGCTAGGAATCATATTAGAGTGATGAAAGTGAGCTTATAAGCGAAGAGACTCAGCCTGAAATCAGTCGCTAATTTATCTTTAGAAGAAGCCCTGTGAAAGCAAGATGATAATGACTTTGCCATAGGTCCCCCGCTTCAGTTCAGCTGCCACGAAAAGAAGAAGCTATTTGGGAATAAGGTCAGCTATTTCACCTGTTGTCGTAATTGCTAGTAGTTGGTAAAGGTAGAAGGAAGGAAGAAATAGCCTTCAGGTTTCGGGAAGCCTTTGGCAGCTGCTACTGAATGTCCTGTTTTTTAATTCCCTCGGCAGGGTCATTGAATAAAATCTTAAAGATTTAGGGGTACTTAGTGCGGTGCCCTTATGGGAGTCTGAACATCTATTTTTGAGCTTTTAATAAGCTATTTCGGATTAGATCTTCAAGTCTTCACTGGATTCACCTGAGTAGATGTTCCAAGTCTTTTTTCCAAAAACTGATGTAATTATTGGCTCGGCAACCCTTATTCAAATGTTCGATTTGCCCCGCTAAGCCTCAGATATTCTAATTGAAGCAAAACTTCTACGTTACGCCCAGCGGCAAAGAGTAGATTCTCTAAGAGCAAGGGCTTATGTCTTTCACTCCTTCGGCCCTTGGGTCCTTTGTCAAGGCTTCGTTCAAGGTCGTTGCAACTCTTGGGATGGTCCTTCGCTTACTTCTCTGGAGTCAACGATGCCGCTTTTTCCGTCACGGAGACTGCTGGCCCTTGGGATGGACCGGCTTAATGCTCTCGTTCGTTCTCTCATGCGCCCGATAAAGCGAAGGATAGGGATCGCCGCTCGTGTCTTACTGGAGATAGATATCGTTTCGTAGCCCACTTTTTTTAATACAAAAAAACGGATGGCTAGCGATGTCTCATATGTCAGATTGAACCAAAAGAAAGTCTCAATCTACTTTAATATGTTAATAACTGATCGAGTCCGTTAGGACGGAGCAGCCAATGAGTGGGAAAATAGACTCCCTTTCTTCTAGACACATACCCGATGATAAGCAATGAATTGAGGATCCACAATGCCATGATAGAGTTTTCGCGTTCATACATTCATACAAGAGAGACTCAGTAGGCGGATGAAGAGCCAGGAGCGGTAGAAAAAACTAGAATCGGCTCTTTTCTTTCTTTAGCTCTTTCTGGTAACCAGACCAAAGCCTCTTCATAGGCCAAGAGAAGAGACAACGGTGTAAAAGGAATGGTGTAGACCAAGGCGAATGCGCTTTGACTTTATTTATCCGAGAGCAGACGGAAGGGGGATGTGGCTAAAGCCTATTGAATTATGGCTGGGACGTCAACGAAACAGCATACGATTCCAAGCTCAGTTAGTGTATGGGGATTTAGTATATAAAGAAGAGAGGACCTACCTAGGGTACGGTGCCCGAACACAATTTCTATCTTTCGAAGATAGAAGTTCGTCAGTTTCGGCAGAGGAAGCAAGCATGGGAGAAAGAAAGACAAACGGGACTCGGAAAAACCAATTCTTTCTTTTTCACTAAGATAAGAGCATCAGTCGAACTGATACCCGGCCCAATATGGGAAGCCCGATATTCCTTCCGCCAAACTGTTGAAACTCTTACCCAGTCCCAACTCTCCTTGACCCACCCTATACAGGGTGTGATGGACGGCGTCTGCTTAGCCAACCAGATCATGCTATTACCGAGTCCCCCCTCTGAGGGTTGCACCCCCAAAGAGGAAGAAGGGTTGGCATTTGAAGTTGTCACAACCTTATTGTGGCAGTCAATGGCAACAAGTACCAAGGCCCATCATCAACCGATTGTGGTACTTCCTGGAAAATGCCAGAACACATTTCTGTGCTCAAGCACTGGAGGGAGGCTAATCCTCTCCCTAACGGGGTCTGAAACACCCCGATGGTGCCCAGCCATTCAGTTTAGAAAGAAATTATAGGGATCTTTCTTCTCGAGACTGGACCATCCGATCAGTGCTGAAGTCCTTAGCTCTAGTTCATTTCCTTTCTTCTTCTTCTCATTTTTTCGGCCTAAGAAAAAGGCTAATCATTAGGGCGGCGGCTTCTTAGCCTTTCCCGTTTTCTCCTTCTTCTTCTTATTATTCCATCTCGCCGACTGGTTCGTGTAGAAGAAGTTACACCCCCGAATTCTGAATCTCCCATTGTAGCTACTATGTCAGATGAACCCGAAATCCCGGTTCCGCCTGAACCAACCACTCACGGCATTCTCAAGGCTCTGTTGGCCCAAATGGAAAGCTTGAACAAGGCCATCAATAAGTAAGCTCCTTCTACTGCACCTCAAGCACCTCCGGTTCAAGTCTTTGATGATTGTGACCAATATGCTGAAGACTCTCCCGACCCTTTTTAACAGTTACAGAAGCGGATAACCGCTTTGAAATATTAGCCCGGATTACGCTTTCAAATCAATAGTTCATTGACCGTAGTAGTACCTCCTCTGATCTTTTGTTTGAACAAGCCTTGTTACTAAAGAAAGAATGTGCCATACTATCGAACTATAGGCGTACTTGTGCATCTAAAAAAGATGTTATTAGCTTAATCCTAGCCTGAAGGTAAGGATGAATCGGATTGTCCCTATCAATCAAAAAGTAGAAAGGTAGCCTGTGACGCCTTTCCCCTTTTTCTTTCAGAACCTCATTGTAAGGCTGTTATAGACGGGTTTCTCGGGCCTTGTAGCTAGTACCATAGGGCAACCTTCAATTTCTTTTCTCTTGTTTTTATGTACAAAGAGGGGAAAGATTCTGACTACTAGAACCCCCTAACCTCGCTGAGAACTGTCCGAAACTTCCTCAAGATCAAGAGACTGTCTCTCTCTGCTTCACCACCCCTGTAGGTCTAGTTCCCTTATTTAGCAATCTAGCATCTTTCTTTGACCCGAGGTGGGAGATGCTGCTGGCGATAGACTTTCCAATCGAACATGCTTCGGGCGGTTCCTTACTCCCATCCGGGAGAGATACGGTATTTATTTCATATTCTCTTTCCGAGGTGGAACAACCGGTAGTACGATTCAAGGTAAGCGCAACGTCCACCCCTAGTCATGCCACTAACTCCCGAGATATTCGTTACGTCGATAGCTTCTTTTGGAGGCATAGGTTGGCATTCGTACTTCCAAGGGACTGCATGTGTGCTTTCATATTGAAAAGGAATTGGGACTTTAAGGGTGAGCTTGGTGACGAATGGTGAGGGAGAGGAAGGCGTTGCTTGGGGCTTTAAGTCAAAATGTTTCACAAATGGAGGGCAAAAACCTTTTTTGATACCATGTGTACATCAGCATATTGTTCTTCCCCTCTGCAAAATGAATTTTGAATTCATCATTTTTTGTACTTCTCCTCGAAATTGTGGGCATCCTTGGATTGTATGTATGCCCAACTTCTTTTTGATGGTAGGCACAGATTGTATCACTTCGTAGTATAGTATATTCTTTTCTCAATTGGCATTGGGACCTCCATCATCCCATACTCTAGCAAGACTTCGAACAACCGGAGCATAGTCATGGAAACGTCTTCGACGCTTATTTTGGAATTACTTTTAAGTTCGGTGAAGGTCGCATTGATACTTGAGCCTTCATGATTTGGTAGAGGATTTTGATTAACATTTGGCTCTTTGCTATCCTTATAGAGCGTTAGCCATCCCGCTTTAATAAGAGCTTGTACCCTCTTTTTAAAAGCAGTGCAATTTTCTGTAGAGTGCCCAGGGATTCCGGCATGGTAGTCGCATTTGGCATTTGCATCATACCACTTACTTTGGATATGGCGGGGTTAAAGGAAAAAGTGGTACTGGGGAGATTTGATGGTTTTGGATTAATTGTGGTAGCAATTCTGTATATGTCATGGGGATCGGGTCAAATTGTTCAACTTTTCTTTCCCTGTTACGATAGTTCGCAGGCCCCTGATTGCTCCCATTCTTTGCTTGCGCAGTTGCTGGTTGAGACATTAATTGTGGGACAGCCTGAGCTGAGGTTGGAGAGTAATAGGCTTATTTTGATATGTCCCATGTGATGTGTTATTAACATATTGGTACTGCGGAGGAACATAATATGCGTTTGCATAAGGAGACATAGTGGATGGGTGAGGGACTTTGATTAATGAGCATGTTGGTCTCCCCTTCTTTTTTTTTCTTTCCAGTGAATTGTCTCCGTGAACTATTATTTTCAGTGCTTCGTCCCTCTAGCTTGACTTTTTGAATCCCTTGTTCAATCCTTTCTCCGGCTAAGACCAAGTCAGAGAAACTTTTTGTGGTGTTAGCTAATAACATAATGTAAAAAGGGGGGGGGGTCCCCATGTGTCTAGGAAATTGGATTTCTTTCTCAGACAGCGGTGGTTGTACTTGTGCCGCTTTATCTCTCCATCTCTAAGCGTATTCTTTGAACGTTTCGCTACTCTTTTTCTCCATAGCTCTAAGGTCATCTCTACTTGGAGCCATATCCATGTTATGTTTGTATTGTTTCAGAAAGGCGTCCGCTAGATCTGTCCAACGTCGAATGCGAGATCGATCTAGCTGCATGTACTATCGAATAGCAGGTCCAGTAAGGCTCTCTTGAAATATATGAATCAATAACTTGTCATTACTGATATGTGCTGCCATCCTACTGCAATACATCGTCAAATGGCTTTGAGGGCAAGTGGAACCATCATATTTATCAAACTCAGGTGTCTTTGAATTTAGGTGGGATGGTTACATCTGGAACCAAACAAAGCTTAGTTGCTTCAGTTGTCCCATAGACGTTAGTGCCTTCGATAGCCCTAAAACGTTCTTCTAAGAATCCTATCTTTCTTTTCAGATACGGGCTCTGCTATGGGGTTTTTTAGAGAATTATGAATATTTGGGTCGTCAAAATAAGCTCTTCCTCCACAAGGCTCTCCCCGTTAACATCTAATCCTGCCCAGCTAACCAGCGCACCTTCACCAACCCATGTGTCCCGTTTCGGGGAGTCAGTCCTTCGATGAGCCGGATAGAGGGAGAGAGATCAACGAGACACGCTAGCGCTCTTTGCAATAACCGCAGTTGATGGGGAATAAGCCCTAAAGAAAGGTATTGGAGGACGGAGTCAAACACGGACAAATGCCCCGAAAAGAGCTCCTTCTTCCTATTCTCGATCGATTAGCAGAAGGCTTGAACAAGGATTTCCCGACTTCTTTATGTCCCCGAAAGCTTAGCGAGAGGATCTCGTTTACTCTTATGAGGATTGTTTTATCCTTAGGCGCATGTTATACCCCAGCCTAACTTACTTTTCTTGTTAGTTTAATTCACCGATAGCGATTTGATTGTGGTCCATGGTAGATATAGATAGACTGGGCAAGGACGAGTCCAGCCCTATCACTTGACTATCCTTAACTAAAGCGCACACTATCCTACCATGAGGACCCATTGATCCTTCCTAAACATATGTTGGTGTGGGTGGTGCCATTGATTATGCCGAATCCAGAGATAGAGATTAAGTTCCAATTAAAAATAGATAGTCCTTTCTCCTAGGGGCTTCTGGAATTCCTCTATTTTGAAGTTAGCGGTGTAGCTGCAAGAATTTCTTTCGGGAAGGCTTTCGTAAGCGCTCAAAGTGACCTTGAATCCTTGTGATCTTGTTGTCAAATATGAGAAAGTAGTCGGTCTAGCTTCGTCGTCTATTTCCGGGGATTTCGCCTAATCTGCTGCCGTTCTTGAAGGTATCTCAAAAGAGGATGTTTTGGATAAGAGAAAGATTACTATCTTAGCTCACGGTATCACCTCCGTCCTTGCCCATAAAGCGGTTCGATCGGGTGGGGGTGCCCTTTTGATCGATGGGAAGCGATAAGACCCCAAATGAGAGGATTGGCATGAGATCCGTTTGGTCTCTTAGGCGAGCTCCATCATCATTGCCCAATAGTTTCCTTGGGGAGTAGGTGGTTAATCTACCTGGCTGTTAGGCCGCCACATCTCTTCCTATTCGCCGTCCTTTCGTCAAGTCGTGCGCAGAGACATAGCTGGAGATCTTCTTACTAAGGCGGATTCTTTCTGATCCCGTTTTATCACGAGCTGGGCTCGAACCAGCGCTTTCCAAATGTATGGTTCGGATTTCAACCTTTCTGATCGTGACTTAACCCGGTTCACCTTGCTGCTACGTCCGGGCGGGGGTTGGTTACCCCGTTCTTCTTGCAGCTGGCTTTTTGAGTTGCCCCAGGAGCGTAAGTATGGCTAAGTCTTATCTGTCTTATGTTGAGAATGGTCTGCTGACTCACATTCATTGATGCGGTCTTTGCAAGAATGGGGGCTTAGATGGTGCCCGCCGTAAGAAGGTTATCGCAAGTAAGTAGCCATTTCCTTATGAGAGGAGATGCCGA
>CAOJBJ016414374.1:0-22761 GCA_948291685.1 Euphorbia celastroides | reverse complement strand
TCGATCGGGTGTTCCGTTTGAGAATTTCGCTCATCCACCTTTTCTGGATGATGGTGGATTCTTTCAGTATAGTAGCTTTCTAGTTCTGCATAGCCATTTTTCATTTTTTATCGAACATTAGGCTTATATGAACACTTCTTCAGATTTATGAAAAGAACTTTTTCCTTTTACATCATTCCATCGTTTGAATGTCGAATAAATCACTTGTCTTCAATAGAAAACTATCCACACGGCTGTTTCCACTTTTAGATAATTTTTGTTGTACATTTTGCTGCGGGCAGAGAACACGATCTGACTGATGCGATGTCTTGTCATTGGTATAATCTAGCCGATCGGCTAGATTGCCATTTGGCCTTATCTCGAAAGTTTATCTATAAATTGAGGTGCACCCAAAACGTTCTCCTCACAACTTTTTACTTATCTCTTCTAGTTCTTTTCCATTTTTAGCAAATAAGATATCTGTCTTATTTACTGAGGTGAGGGCTTTTCTTACAATAGTCACTGATGATGACTGGCATCGAGTCGAGCGGTATGGCCTATGGAACATGAAAGTCTTTGCTCAGATTCCACCAAATGAGAACTTCCTTCAGGCTGCAACAAGTTTGTGGGATTCGGTCGATCATGTCTTCTGCTTTGGTAAAAATGAGCTATGCCCAATGTTGGAGGATTTTGTAGCAATTCTGAACATTCCTAGGAATGGGGACATCATCATTCCCAGGTTCCACAATCGATCTCGTCATGAGTTGGGGAATTTCTTCAAGCTACGTGGGCAGCTTAAGAGTCTTGTAGTGAATGAAGATTCGGGCCTTAACCTAAGAGGAGCTCTTCAAGTTTGCCAAACATTATCTCCAAGAAAGGAGATCTGGGTAAGGACCTTTGCCTTCCTGATCTTTGGATTTTTTCTGCGTGAGACAGATGGAGACACCTACAACTTCGAGGTTATTCCCATGCTTGAACAAATGGAGGCGGGAAGATTCGTAGCTAGCATTGCTTTGGCTGAGATGATACTTTATCTTAATACCATTCATGATGATTAGGGATGGCAATGGGTCGGGTACCCGTAAAAATCACCCCTACCCGTCCCATACCCGTTTGTAATTATAATACCCAAACCCGTTTAAAATATTCTATATAAATCCCAAACCCGTTCCAAACCCTAATAGGAATACTCGCGGGTACCCGTTTAAGCAAATTAATTAATTAAACCGATAAATATAATTAATATAATTAATTAAATAAACATATATATATATATATATACACGGGTTTGGGTATCGGTACCCGAGGGGTCAATTCAAAACCCACCCCAAACCCGTCACGGGTATTGATAGAAAAACCCAAACCCTAATAGGATTACTCTATAAGGTTTTTATCGGGTCGGATACCCGCGGGTACCCGTTTAACGGGTACCCATTGCCATCCCTAATGATGATGACATTGCTTTGGTTTGCGAGAGCAAAATACTTCTTCAAATAAAGATAGCTTCTCCTCCTTACGTCAATACATACTGACACAGTATTTCTCATAATTCCACATTTTGCAGCTATGGTTACAGGAGAAACTTGGGATCTATTCTCCTTCTTTAGGATGCAAGTAC
This sequence comes from Euphorbia celastroides, assembly GCA_948291685.1. NCBI lineage: Eukaryota > Viridiplantae > Streptophyta > Magnoliopsida > Malpighiales > Euphorbiaceae > Euphorbia > Euphorbia celastroides. Next base: position 21,164 of record CAOJBJ016414374.1, on the reverse strand, counting down.
AACCCTTCTCAGTACTTTAGTCGAAGTTTGGCGGATAGCGGCTTTCGGGCTCGCTCAGTTCACAGCTGGCTCATTCGTCTTCAAAATTTCTCCGCTGATGACATCGTGTGGGTATACCCTTTGTTGAACATCAATTGAGTTGTCGTGAGCGTGGTGGACAATGGAGTTATCTTACTCGACTTCTCAGAAGTGACATTCTACTCTCCAAATCGTCTGAGGAGGCCGTACGGATATGAACAATGTTTCCCTAATGCCTTTCGCGGTGTCTTCGGAATAATCAACAATCACTTGGACAGTCGTATTAAGACATTCTGGCATAATCAATGGATGAAGAATGTGAATTTGACAAGGGGTTTCAACGTTCAGGTTGACGCTCACTACTTATCATGGCTTTCGGAAATACACGTTAGCAAAAGTTTGGCATTAAAGAGAGATATGTAATATGCAATGTAATGATTAGCTATATGCAATGCAATAATAACATTAGCAGTTCAATAATGTACTCATGATGTACTTTAATACTAAGATGCAACAAGACCAAAAGTGTGTTAGTCCAGAGAAATAAACTTAGATTGTGGTATCCATTTTAGTAGTCATGAGCCACCGTCAGCAACCCTTTTCAGGTTTTGTTACTAACAAACCCCTCATTCTTTTGTGTCTTAATTTTTGCCTGGGACCCTCACTTAGTCTCGACAGACATTACACATTGTAGCGCTTCAGCTTGTCGGAATTTATTAGATTGACGAATTCATTTCCATCAAGATCCATAATCTTAACAATTCCTTTACGAAAAACTTGTTTGACCACAAATGAACCATCCCAATTTGGCTGAAATTTTCCCTGAACATCAGTATGACTCTTTCGCGCTTGCTTTAGGACTAAGTCACCCGACTTAAAGGGTTGATTCCCTTTCTAAATTTTACGGTTGTAAGATCGCGCTATTCTTTCCTAGTAGACTTGCAATCGATCCAACGCTTCCAATCTTTTTTCATTAATCTGATTCAACTGGTTATATCTTACTCGAGCCCATTCATCGTCTTCAATCTTAGGTTCAAGGATGACTCTAAGCGACTTGATTCTCAACTCAGCAGGCATTACGGCTTCCGTATTGTATACAAATGAGAATGAATTATGACCCGTAGGAGTCTTAATACTGGTACGATATCCCCATAATGCGTATGGGAGATGATCAGCCCAATCTTGATAAGTAGATACTATTTTTTACAGGATCTTCTTTAAGGCTTTGTTGGCATCTTTAACCACTCCATTAGCTTGGGGTCTATACGGGGATGAGTGATGGCGCTCAACTCTGTATTTTTCAAACAAGTCGGTTGTCTCTCCTTGAAATTGTACGCTGTTATCAGTGACTACGTGATGGGGAACTCCATATCTCGAGAAGATATTCTTTTAAAGGAATCGCGCCATTTTCTTAGTAGTGATCATGGTGTAGGACCACTTCTACCCATTTTAAAAAGTAACCAATGGCCACAATTATGAATCAATGACCATTAGTTGAAGATAGTTTGATTTTATCAATGATATTGATGCCCAAGGCTGAAAATGGACATGGAGTAGATAATGCTTGAAGTTCGACTAGCGGTAGATGACTCAAATCTCCGTATATTTTAAATTTGTGACAGCGCTTAACTTCTTTGACACAATCACCAACCATTATCAACCAAAAATATCCATTCTTTAGATTTTCTTGGCCAACATCACTCCATTCATATGCGGGCCATAGGCTCCAGCGTGAACTTCTTGAATCATTCATTGAGCTTCTTTTTGTGAAAGGCATTTGAGGAGCATACCATCGGCAGATTGCTTGAACAATTCTTCATTAATCAATCTAAATTGGGTAGCCAATCTCCATAGGGTGGTCCTATCAGATTCATTCACTTCTTTTGGATATGAAGCATCTTTGAGATGCTGGGCAATTTCCTTATACCAAGGTTCTTCACTTTCGGATTCATTAGTATTGATGTTGAGAAGGTAGAAAGGAGTTTTAACAACTTCGAAAATCAGTGGCCTTAACGGCTGCTTTTACGGATTCTCCAACAAGGATGCCAGAGTGGCTAGAGAATCGGCCATTTGATTTTTGTCGCGGTGAACGTATCGAAATTCGCAAGAAGTAAACAATGATGCTTTTGTCCATATGGCTTCTAAGTACGGCCTAAGAGATTCTTCTTTCAAGTCCCAATATCCAGTAACTTGTCTGATGACCAATGATGAGTCACCTATGATCTCAACCTGGTCTGCTCTGAGTGTCAGTAAAGAAGACATTCCAAATAGACATGCTTCGTATTCAGCTCCATTATTGGTGGTTTCAAAATCAAGACTTTTTGATAATGGGATGATTTCCCTTCGAGGGGTGATGATGATAACTCATAGTCCTGCCCCTCGTTTGTTGACAATTCCATCGAAATACATCATCCACTTTTTAGTTTCTTGAGAGATAGAGGCCAATTTCTCATCAGGAAAGTCCAAGATTTCCACGTAGTCTGAGTCAATGGGTTGATTGGCCAAAAATTTGGCTACAACACATCCTCTTTGGCCTTTTCAGTAACATATTCGATGTCGAACTCCGATAAGAGAAATAACCAACAGGATAATTTTTCGATGAGTGATGGAGTCTGGTAGAGATATCTCATGGGATCAACTTTGGCAACGACTTTGATGCAGTATGATTGGAAATAGTGTCTCAACTTTTTGGTTAGCCAGACCATTACAGCACTCATCTTTTCTACCAATGAATAACGGGATTCATACTCCAAGAGTTTCTTACTCAAGTAGTAGATCATGTATTCTTTTCCATCATCATGTTCTTGAGCTAACATTGCCCCGACAGATGATTCTTCGATTGCAAGGTAAAGGATCAGAGGCTTTCCTAAAACAGGTGGTTTCAAGATAGGAGGACTTTTCAAGTAAGCCTTTATTTTATCAAAAGTTTCTTGACATTGATTATTCCATTCCAACAGGTGATCTTTCTTTAGCAGCTTAAAGATCGACTCGTAGATCGTTGTGAAGCGAGCAATGAAGCGACTGATATATTGTAGGGAACCAAGGAAACTTCGTACTTCTTTTTCGGTCTTTGGAACTGGCATTTTAACAATGGCTTTGACTTATCTAGATCGATCTCGATTCCTTGTTGGCTAACCAGGTGGCCCAATAGTTTGCCCGAGGTTACACCAAATCCACATTTCTTAGGATTGAGCCGGAGATTGTATTTTTCAATTCAGCACAGGAATCTATTAAGTACTTCAGGATGTTGCTCTGCCGTTGGTGACTTTACGAGCATATCATCAACATAAACTTCAACTTCCTTGTATATCATATCATGGAGGAGAGTAGTTACGACGCGTTGATACGTTGCCCTAGCATTCTTCAGTCCAAAGGGCATGATCCTATAACAGTAGGTTTCCCATTCTGTTATCAAGGCCGTTTTGAACTTATCTTTGTTGTTCATGAGTATTTAATCATATCTAGAGAATCCGTCAATGAAAGAAAACATCTTTCTCTAGTGGCGCTATCAACCAATAAATCAATATGTCGGAGTGGGAAGTCATCTTTAGGGGTGGCCTTATTCAGATCTCTAAAATTGACGCAAACCCTGACTATTACATCTTTCTTAGCAACAGGCACTATATTTTCCAACCAAGTGGGATATTCCGCAACTTCCAAGAAGTTTGCCCTGATTTGCTTGGAAACTTCTTCTTTAACTTTCTCATCCCATTCAAGTTGTAACCTTCTCAACTTCTGTTTGACTGGTCGAATATTCAGGTTAGTGGGAATCCGATGTTCTGCAATTTACCGATCCATTCCGAGCATATCCTCGTAAGACCAAGCAAAAGCCTTCACGTGTTCTTTCTGTTTTTTTTTGTCAATTCTCTCTCTTGTTCGACAAACAATCACTAGAGATGGATACTATTTTTGGGTCTATTTCAGTGTTCAAGTTGATCTCTTTGATCAATGCATCTTAAACGTTAAAAATGCAGGGTGAATGCAACAAAGAACATGCAAAAATGTTAGTAAAAGCATCACACAAATAAGCTAAATCATTCATATTATTAGAGAGCAAAGGATTAGCTACAAAGTCCTCGTTGAACAGTGTTAGTACATCGATCAGGATATCCTCGCCATTATAACTGTCACCATTACTAGTAGTAACTTCATCTTCAGTTGAGCATAATTCACCCTTAGATAGGGCAAATTGAACTACTTAAGCTACTTGCTCTAAGGGATCAACAATCTTCTCCTTGCCTTTCCCGATGAGGGTAGGTGAAAGAGTGTTGGGCGACTCATGCCTCAGAATGCTCAAGTGCCTCCGCATTAAATGAGCTATTTTTATCAATGAGCTTATCGATGTTAGAATCTGTTGAGTCTATAGGAGTCGATCTACTGATGGATGCTCTCTTGATCACTTCGATGAGCTATTTCAGTTGATTAATCAATGGGGTTTCTGTAGCCCGTGTTTTGCTAGTATCAGCAGGAAGGACTTCTTTAGCAGCATTCGACTCAAGCGGACCAGTAACTCTACCACTTCTGGCAATTGGCACCAGAATTTGCCCAGGGGACAACTGAATCCCAGCCTTAGTTTCAATGAGGTAGAGTGGAGGATGGAGCATTTCGAATTCATCAAAATCTTCTGGTAGTTCAACGTCTTTCAAATTGAAGGGCTTTTTTTTATTGGGAAGTGCCTTTGCGTCATGAGGGATGATCTCCTCATTCACATTAACTTGGGCAATTAATGAGAGCACAACTTTGTCGGGATCGTTGATCCGTATCATATTGACTGAAGTGGAAGGATCTGGGGGCCTTAGTGTCAGACCTTGTCCCAAAAATTTCCTTCGGTTAAGAATGACCTCCTGTATATGTTCCTCATCCATGATGAATCTAAGAAATGATATCTTCATATCATACCAGATCCATGTCTGCATTCTTGTCAGCATTCTAACCCAAGCGACTGCTTATCCTCGCATGGTGTCCGAAACAGCTTCGTCCATTTAAACCGATGCAAATTTTGACTCATCATCTCATGGTGAAATCTCCCGATGAATTTAAAAGGGTCGGCAATCACATCAAACACTAAGTCAGTAGGAAGAAGAAAATCTTCTATTGTCTGAGGTTAATACTTCTCATGCTTCAGTCATTGGAAGTAAAATAGCTTGATGCGGTGAAACCATTCAACATCATGACGTCCTAGCTTTTCAGATAGATCTCCCTAATCGGGATTCGAATGATTGACTCCCATGATCCTATGAAAGATATATTTCTCAGAAGGGCCCTCCTCTTCATTATTAATTTCATAGGCATATCCTTCAAGATGAAAGATGAGTTCATCAGAGCTGTCCTCTGAGGAATAATCTTCATAACAGTATCTAGATGAGTTGTTAGAGGAATCATCATGAAGATCATCAATGCTGATGTAACCATGATTATTTAGAATCATAGGTGTTTTATCGGATTCGTTACTCGGATCTGAAGAACTAATGTTTGAATCTTCAGAGACCAATACAAAAAAGTTGCTAGCACTTCCCCAAAATTGTTGAACAAACTCATGTTCAAGAGTTTCCCAATCAGTTTTCACTCGTTCCAGTAAATGATTGTACCATTCAAGGGCTACCCTTTTAGAAATTGAGGGAAGTGGCTTAGATATTCTTCATCAGGTACGTCATGTTTATACATGAATTCCCGGTAACCACTTAGGAAAAAGATTGGATGTCTTTTCCCACCATACAAGTATCCTCCTACAATATCATTATCGTTGAAGAGCATCACGCTCTGAAATTCATTGACCATCCCATCTATGTTAGAACTGCCCCATCTAATTGAACAATGTGGTCCTCTTCTTTCATCAAACAAGAATGTGCTCAACATTTCATTGGCTACAAACTCCCAATCAATACATCGCCTTGGGGGTAGAAAGTAATACCATTCAAGGGCCCTTCCTCTAAAAAATTTTGTTATCAATGAGAGGTAACAAGACAGGTGCACACCATTGCTTTTCGTGAAGTGTTCTAAAGCAGAGAGGAAGTCCACAGCTGGTGTGTTTCCATAGAATAATAATCCAGTAGGAACCTCAACCTCATTCATCATCCTGTCCAAATTGTGAAAATCATTAAGCAATTGGTTTCGATCAAAGCTTGAGTCGTGGATAGTGTTCGAGATATAGTTATCTCCATCCGCGTTTTCTTGAACGCGAACTTGGATAGAATTAACTGATTGGAAATTGGGCAATGAGTTATTTTGGGTACTGGGTTTTCTCTCAGGTTCCTCAAGTTTACCATCAGCGATGAGCTGTTGGATATCTTTGAGAAGACGCTCACATTCATTGGTTCTATGTCCTTTGGCTATGTGGTAGGAACAAAAGTTTTCACGATCCTCTTGAGAAGGAGGAGTGAAGGGTCGGACACTTTGGAGGATATTATCTCTTCTCAATTTGGTGAAAAATTTGGAAAGAGATTCTATCCATGGGGAAAGAGGTTGTCGAGCAGTTGCCGCAACTGTCTCGATTTGTTTAACAGCAGATTTCTGGGTACGAGGATAGGAAGTGTAACTAGAGGAAGGAGGTTTCCCCTGATTTGATCTATCAGTTCAACGATTTTGGTTAAGGCTTTGCAATTCCTCTTGTCTCCATTGTTCTTCTTCCTCATATTTCTCCAATCTTTTAGCATAATCCAACACCTGATTGAAGTTGTCGAATGTTTTCATCTTCATTTACTCGTGATACTTTCGAGTTGATCCCTCTACCAGTTTGACCACCAGGGCTTGCAATTTAGGGGCTCCATCAACCAAGGCCTTTACAGCCATTTAGCGACGATAGTATTCTTCAAAGGATTCATTGGGATTTTGGCGAACTCTTTCCAGATATTGAAGGGTCGTCTCCATTTTATCATTATAAGAAAAATTCTCAACAAAGGTATTGCTAAGGAGTTCCTAATCAGACTTAACTTCAGGCTTCAGTCTCATATACCAATCAATCACAGTACCACAGAGGGTGGTTTGGAAAAGATTGAGGATGTGGACATCAGCTATCCCCATACTCTTCGTAATGCGCAGATATCCTTCCAGGTGAGCTACTGGAGAAGTAATCCCATTGAAAGGTGCAATGTAAGGCATGACAAAGTTTAGAGGTAATGGGGTCGCTTCAATGAGATCAAGCTTGCTAGTGTCAGCATATGTAGCCGGGTGAGTCTTAGAGGCCAGCCGTACTTTCTTGACGTCCTCATCCAATTCAGTTATCTTTCGGTTAGATCTTCATTCACACTTGAATCCCCTGACCCTGACGGTTGATGAGTCCGAACATAAGATTCATAGCTATTAAAGAACTCTTCTGTTTGCACAAGATGCTTAATTTCCTCAATGGAAGGTCCTTGTTCCATCATGGACACTGGTGGAGAACTCTTAGCAGTTTCGGAGACTCGATCTAGGTGAACAGTAGTTTGTTTCCAACCTTTCAAAGGAAACACGAAATCAGCATTCATGGCCACCGATCTTGCTACACAATGAAGCTGATGCATGAAAGCTTGGATGTCCTAAGCGATTTGCTTCTCTACATTTCATAACGCCTAAGCGAGAATGACCATCTCAATTGAAGGAAGTGGACCAAGATAAGGGAAAAAAGCTATTTAAGGTTTTGGTAGATGGGCAATGATTAGGATAATTATTGAAGAGAAACGACCCTAGGGGTTGGATGTTTGGGGATTATGCCTTATTGGGCGGAAGGGTGGCACGCTATGGCTAAAAACAATGAACATTTCACCTCGATGGGTAGAAGGGTGGCACACTATGGCCAGGAACAATGATCATTATGCCTCGATGGCAAGAAGGGTGGCACGCTATAGCTGGAAACAATGAACATTATGCCTCGATGGGTAGAAGGGTGGCGCACTATGGCCGGAAACAATGAACATTACGCCTCGATCGGCAGAAGGGTGGCACGCTATGGCTGGAAACAATGAACATTACACCTCTATGGGTAGAAGGATGGCACGCTATGGCCAGAAACAATGAACATTACGCCTCGATGGGCAGATGGGTGGCACGCTTTGCCCAGGTTACAATGAACATTATGCCTCTATGGGAAGAAGGATGGCACGCTATGGCCGGAAACAATGAACATTTCGCCTCAATGGGCAGAAAGGTGGCACGCTATGGCCAGGAACAATGATCATTATGCCTCGATGGGCAGAAGGGTGGTACGTTATGGCTGGGAACAATGAACATTATGCCTCTATGGGCAGAAGGATTGCACGCTATGGCCAAGAATAATGATCATTTAGGGAACGACCTAACACTAGAAAGACAATTACAATAGGAGGACAATCATTTGAAAGTTTCGGTTCATTTAGCGAATGCAATGGGTGAGGAGTCAATTTCGATCATTTAGGGGAAATGCCAAGAGATTCATATCAATGGAAAAAGGTTTGATACAATTTGAAAGATTAGGCCACCAATAAGGCGCCCTTACAACAGGGTATTTGGAGTGATCATTTTGATGAAGAAATAGTTTTGGGGTCATCGAGGAGATGCCTGCGATGCCCCTAGCTGAAAGAAGTTTTGGTCTTTCCATCAATCTAAGATGTGAGGTATATTCCCTTTTGGCCTTTTGAAATATAGGGGAAGAAGACGATCATGACAAGCCACATGAAGCATGGCTACACAAAGATGTGATTAGCATGCGCATATAATATGGATTATGAATAAATCAATCAATACATTACAATACCCTGCACAAGGAACAAAGTTAGAGCTACACAGGGAACAAAGTTAGAGCGTCTCACTCTTTTTCATTTCTTCCAACCTTATTCCTCCAGAATTGTCCTAGGGGACAGGCTTCTAAGAATTCTCACCAGCGTTCACTCTGTTTTTAGGTAAACCCAGGGGAAGTCTCTAGGTTTTTTCTATATGTAGGTGGTCACATAGATGGCTTTGAATTCGAGAGTAGGGTAAGGGTACAATGCGCCTCCAGCTAATTGGACCCTTGAGACATTAGCATGTCAGAAGCGATCCTTTCACTGTTTAGATATACCTCACTCCGATGACCTTGACAGGTAAAAAAGGGTCGGTAAGTGTACGCAAGGTGTTTACATAGACTTCTGCCCTTGAGAAATTGGCATATCAAGTCTATACCATGCCTATGCAAACAATATTGAAGGGCATAACGAGCATTAGTAGCCCGGGAAGGCCTTGGGGACCTTTATGCAATGTGCAAATGCAATCAATTTATTATCTTTTTATGAGGTATTTTATGGGCTATCACTTGGATCGATGTCACTTTTTTCATTCTATCTTTTGAAAACAATTTTCATAAACATTCTGAAAATCAGTTTCCAGTCCCCAGCGGAGTCGCCAAACCATGAGCGGGCGAACCTCTCCTTCCCCCTCCCCCGGGCCGGTCGGTCTTTGGGAGTTGCCAAAAACTTGTGCGGGTGAGAGATGGTTCGAAAAGGATTTAACTACCACGGACCTGGAGGGCGGACAGGGGTCACCTATCACGACACATACTTGCAGCGGGAGGGAGATCTTGCGTCGGAATCGAGCCTGTGGCCCAGACATCGGGGTCTGAATACCTCGTGTCACACATTAAAAAGGAAATTTTACCGGCTATTATATGCCAAAACATTTGGTTTAAGGAAACAATTGAAAACTATTGCTTAATAGCAAATCATTTTCATAAAACAGTTTGGAGTCGCCACCTGGTTTAGCTCACAACCAGGAAATTAAGAGAGAAATGGGTTCGGGCAAAAAGTTTATTGATGACATCGATCCAACATTAGCAATGATATACCATAAAATAACTCACATTAATGTGTATACCTAGGGTATGTTTTATTACATGCTTGCTTTTTATACCTTGCGTAATTTAAATAGTGTATGGTTCAAACAAACTTACAGAGTATTCTTAAGCTTTTTCACGATAGAGAAATCCAAAATCCAGAATCACAAGCACATGATTTATGATGCAATCAATCAATGTAATAAAATTGGGCATAACAACCAAGAAACCTCAGTTTACCTTTCCTTTGTGGTTGGGTTTTTTTTATGGGCCGGTTTGGGACCAATTGTGAGATGATTGGGAGAACTTTGTCAGCACTCCGGGTTTTATTTTTGTGATATCTGAGTAAGATTAGATCTTTACATCGGCATAATTCCGACTAGGATCGGAGATTTGGTGGACAATCACAAGCTATAGGAGGCTATAGAAGGGTATAGTATGTGAAATCTTTGGGAATTTCGTTAGAGTTTCAGGGGGACTTGGTATAGGGAAGGTCCGGGATCAGATCCTTGACTATCTTGACAGTGGGTTACCCGATATGCGGGGCTTTTGTGAAGTTAGTCAATGCCCAGGTACTAGGGCCTTTCGAAAGCTTAGGGATCGGTTTTCCAGGGGAAAGACTCGACCGGAAAAGACTACAATGGCTTTGGAACGGCTTAGGAAAGCTTTAAGAAAGGATTAGAAAGACTTAGAAGAGGTTTAGAATATCAATAACCTCAAATTGATGTTTGAGAGGTGTTTTGGAATGGTGGAAGGAGAAGCCTTTTTATAGGCATTTCGGGGTTGCAATCTAGCCGATCGGCTAGATACACCCTAGACTGAATCTAGCCGATCGGCTAGTTCACACCTATGTGTAGCTAGGTGTGATCTAGTCGATCGGCCAGAATGTACCTTCTAGAAGTTAACACGTGGCAGTCATCCATAGGGTCAACTGGCCGTTAAATGTACAAGACTTTTGACTTTTCTGTAAAAACTCTTTTGGGAGAATTTTGAACGGTTCTCAGGATTTTTGGGAGATTTTCGGTTTTTCGGAATCAAGACTTTGAAACATTTTGGTGGAATCTAAGTTTTGAACATTTTTGGAATTTTTGGGAACTCCAAGGCATTTCTGGAGTTTTTGGGAATTCCAGGGTTTTTGGATATTTTAGAGTCAGAGCTCCAGGATCATTAGGAATCAGGGATTCCGGATATTACAGAGTCACGGCTCCAGGGATCATTAGTAATCAGGGATTCCTGACATTTCAGAGTCAGTGCTTGAGGGATCATTAGGAATCAAGTATTCCAGACATTTCGGATTCAGGGCTCTAGGGATCATTAGGAATTAGGGATTCCGAATATTTCGGAGTCCAAGCTCCAGAGTTCTCAGATGCACAATTGTTCTTCTACCGGCTCCGTCAAAATTTCGCCCATACCTGGAAACAGGTTAAACATTAATCATCAGACTAGGCGGACCGTGCTCACATCGAGAAAGAAATAAATTGTTTTTAATTTTGGAATATTTAATTTTGGTAAAAATACAAAGATTATTTCATCAGTGTTAATTAATTCACTTATATAGTGAATGAAACATCCCATGATGCGTTAGCTAAAATGAGTCATCACCCCAAATGCATGCGTCAATTGAAAAATAAGGCCACCTATAATTCTACTTAAAACCAAAATTCTACCTTTTTCCCTTAAAAAAAACAATTTCAAAAATCTTTAAATTTGATTGAGGCCTAAAATAAAAGTGTTTTTTGGAATGTGAAATACCCCAAAGTTCCAAGTAAGTATGGTGAGCAACACGAGTCTGCGGTGACCTCCATGTGGTGTCCCCATACTTAGCTTCCTTGCACTTTTGTAAAAGACAAACTAAATAAAACTGTAGTATAAACATAAACTATACTTACAGAATCAAAAAGTTGAGCTGTGGAGCTCCAAAAAGCTGATGTCTTCACGACAACATTCTCCACATGGTGGTTTCTGAGTGGAAGGAAGAAATCCCTCCATTGATTCACTGCTTCTTTTCTCATATGAGACTTCCACATCCTTCTGAATCTTCTGGCTACTTTCCTCTGCAATCTTAACCATCACCTTCACGTCCATCTCCTCAATGTCCTGTGAGACAGACTACTTCACATGCAAATCAATAATACAATAACATTTTCAGTTAGTTGAAGCAGGGTGTTTCATGGCTTCATTCATTTGAGAAACTACCTTCTCATCATGGATTTTCAAAATCAATTTACCATTAGTGACATTTATCAAGGCTCGGCCAATAGCTAAGAAAGGCCTTCCTAAAATGATTGGGACATTTAAGTCATCGTCCATGTCCATGACTAGAAAATCAACAGGTAAAATGATTTTCCAACTTTAACCAAGAAATCCTCCGCAACACCTCTAGGGTACCTTACTGTGCTATCAGCAAGCTGTATAAATACCTTAATAGGTTGCAGCTCTCGTAAACCAAGTTGTTTATATATGTAATAAGGCATCAGGTTAATACCTGCTCCTAAATCACATATTGCGTTATCAATGGTCCTGGTTCCAATATAAACAAGTATAGAAAAACTCCCTGGATCCTTTAGCTTGGTGGGAAAAGGTTGTTTGCTCTGTAATATTGAAGAAAAATCTCGGTTGAGATGCACCATTGACACATTCTCTAGCTTCTTCTTGTTTGCCAACAACTCCGTCAAAATCGTCACATAAAGTGGCATTTGGGCTAAGGCTTCTGCAAAAGGAATGTTAATGTGGAGTTTCTTGAAAACATCTAGAAATTTGTCAAACTGTTTTGCCTTATCATGTTGCTTGGCTCATTGTGGATATGAAATCTTAGGCTGATAGGAAGGTACAGTTTGTTTCTCCTTTCTTGGTTCCTCTTGAGTTGATTCATTGTTCTGCTATGAAGGTTGCTGCAACCTTGCTTCCTGTAGCTGAGGTTGCAGCTCCTCATCTCCTTGCACTTTAGATCTCTGCTAGACCTCTTCATTTCCTACATCATGGTTAGAATCAACAATAACCATACTACTTGTGTTTCCAGCAGTCTTACCACTCCTTAACGTGACAAATTTACATTATCTGTTGGATTGGGCTCGGTATTACATGGTATTGTCCCATTTCCTTTTGGTTCTACCAAAGAAGTAAGTTGTTGCACTTGGGTCTCCATGGTCTTCATTGACAACTGAGATTGCTTCATAAAATGCATCATAACCTCCATCATCTCATCAATCCGGTCTTTCTTGACTTCTTAAGATGATTCACCTTGTGTGGTAGAAGGCTGTTGAAAAGGTGCAGCATTCTGCTTCCATGAAAAGTTCAGATGTCTTCTCCAACCTGGATTGTATGTATTATAGAAGGGTTGGTCCCTTCCTCCAATGTAATCACATTGTTCCTGCTTAAAAACTTGAATGCAATCGACATTTCTATGTTCTCCACAAAAATCACAAACTTGCAAATTAGAGATTGCTGCTACGTTAGGTTTTGCAAGTTGTCTCAAAATCAGATCTACTTTGTTAGCTAGTTTAGAAACAACTTCAGATTCAACATTTGTATATCTCTCATCACTCACTGAATGTCATTTATAACTAGTGTTCACAAGTCTTTCTATTAACTGATAATGTTCCTCGGGAGCAAGCTCCTCTAGATCTCCATTTGTTATTAATTCGATCTGAATTTTATAAGGATTGGTCAAATCATTGTACAAATTTTGGATTTGCATCCGCATAGGTATTCCATGGTTAGGTACCTTCCTCAAAGGTTCTTTATATCTTTCCCATGCTTCAGACAAAGATTCATCAGATTGTTGAGAAAAGTGGGTTACCTCATTCCTCAGTTTTATTGCTTGCCTTGGTGGGAAGTACTTTGTCAAGAAAACATGGGATAAATCATCCTAAGATGTGATAGATTCAGGTTGCAAGTTCTTCAGCCGACTTTTAGTATTATCCTTCAAAGAAAAAGGAAAATGTTTTAGCCTAATTATGTCATCAGATGCACCACGATTAGATCTAAAAGTATTGAACATAGTAATGAAATCCTAAATGTGGGCATTAGGGTCTTCTCCAATCAGTCCTCCAAACTGAACTGCTGTTTATAACATTTGAATCATCGAGGCTTTGATTTCAATCTGTTATCACCATGCAGGAGGAGTGTCCCTCGATTGATGGTTTTGAATATTCTTTCAGTCTTTTCTTTAGTGGGGGAACAACTTCCCCTCTTTCTTTCTTGTTCAACCATTCTTCATTGTCTTCTCCTTCTCCTTGCTGCTCCACTAAGTCTGCGGCAAGTTCTCTTGATCTCTGGATCGAGTGGATTCTCTGGTAATCTCGCTCTTCGCATACAACAAACACTGTAAAAATCTAAGATGAAGATCTACACACTAAAACAAACATATTAAAACTACCAAATCGCACACAAAAACAAAGAATCTCAGTGTGTTGCTCCCCGGCAACGGCGTCAAAAACTTGTTGTCTCTAAATGTGACACTAGTAAGTGCACTAGTTCTATTAGTAATACAAATGGTGAGTCCAGGTATCGTATTCCATAGGGAGCAAGCTTGTGAGTTTAAGCTCTATATACAATCTAGTTAAGTGAATTCAATTTAAGTTGATTGATGGTGAGAGTAATAACTGTACATAAAAGAGATTGCGATAGACTAAACTAAGACAGACTCCTAACATACAAGGTTGCTACAAAGATAGATATATGACTAAACACAAGCCTAACCAACAGTCTTAATGGGAACTAGTGATATATTGTTTATTTAAGCACCAAGATCCAAGGTCTCTTGCATGAAGTTATCCAATTAAACCTATAAACCTTTTTTTTTTTGACAAAGATATAAGACTTATACCTTTTTCGAAATCAGGATAATAATACCTTTTCAAAAACAATACAACAATTTGAAAAAATGAAAAAATGTTCGTCAAAAGTATATCATCATGGATCTTGTTTTAACGATAAAAATATAACGAACAAATATTTGAAAAAATTGTGTCAAAAAAATCAACGGTTTGAGAGATATGACCGTTTAAAAATTTGAAAATCTAAATGAATGAGGAGAGAGGTAGTGAGGACCACTAAAAAACAAGGAAAACTCAAGATCTACTAGTTTTGTGAAAGAAGTTGTATTTTGTGAAAAAGGTAGTATTTTAGAGATATTTTACTCCAAGTAGAAAAACTACAAACACACCCCCTTGAACTACAAACTCAAGATCTACTAGTTTTGTGAAAGAAGTTGTATTCTTTCTTCTCATTTGTTTTGGGCCAAGAGGTGAGGATCCATAACAAAATAAAGTCCCATCAAATTTATATTATTTTTGGGGGAACTTACGAATCAATATCCATGTATAAACAAAACATAAAAGTACAGTTACAATAATTTTCACATTTATTATTTTTCTCTCATTTCCAAGCAGCCTCTCAAGATGTCAGTATCAAACATTCTCTCTTTTAATTAATTTGAATTTTTGAAACTTAAAATCACCATATCTCTTAAACCGTTGATTTTCTTTACTCGATTCTTTAGAATATTTTTTTCGTTTTATTTTTATATTTTAAAAAAAAGATTCATATTGATATATTTTTGAAAAAAAATTTTGAAGTTTTTTTTATAACATCCTATAATTTCCTATAATGTCCTATAATCTTCTATAATCTCCAATAACCTTATACATTACAATTTTGAGATAATTCACGACTTTTAGTAACCCTCATAACATCATTTTTATGCATTTAAAGATGTTATAATGTCTTATAATCTCCTATAAAACCTTGTAATTTCTATAATAATTCATAATCTCGTGTTTTGTGTTAAAATCTCTAATAACCTCATTTTTATTCATTTAAAAGTCATATAATGTTCTATAATGTCCTATGATATATAATCTCGTGTTTTTATTGTCATCAAGTTTGAATGAAACTTAAGAGGTGTGGGAAATGGTGGGGGGAAGATGGCTATTTATAGGCCTCGAAATGGGAATCTAGCTGATCGGTCACTTTCCAATTTTGCCGATCAGCCATGTTGCAAAATTTGCAGATCTACCACATGGTAGTCATCTGGTTGATCGACTAAGATGCCAAACATGCAAATCTGACACGTGGCAGTAATCCAGCCGATCGGTCAGGATGCCACCTCAAAGGTATTTTTGACTTTCTGTAAAATTATATCTAGAGAATATCTGATAGTTGTCGAGTTTTTCGGGACTTTTTGGAGCCTAGATTTCTGATTTCAAAAATTTCTAGAATCAAGGTTTCGGTTGATTTCCGGACTTACAAGGGGGTTTCGACGGAATTAGAGTTCCGGTGTTTTTTGGAAACTGGAATTCCAGGGTTTTTCTGAAGTCTGGGCTTCGAGATTTTTTATAGTCCAGGCTTAGGGATTTTCTAGAGTCTGGGCTTCGGGATTTCTTGAGTCTGGGCTCTGGGATTTTTCAGATGCATAATCGGTCATTCATCATCGGGCTTGGTGGACCATGCTCACATACCCTTTTAGGTTTTCAACTAAAAGGAAAAATTTTCCCTTTATAATTGCCTAATCGAACAAAAAAGTGTGTTCAACTAGAGGGTAAATTTTTTCAATTATCATTTTCTATTGCTGCTTACTTATTTCTTTTATATTTTCATCATGGTAGTGCTTTGACTTGTCAATTGTGGTAGATGATTTTGTTGCCTTTCGTGATTCTGGGAACTCTCTTGCATCACATGATGAAACGATCTTCTCAATTTGAGAGGCATTTGGCCATTGCGCAGGTGTACATGACATGTATTTGTTGGAAAATAAAATCAACTTGTTTGAAGAGGTTGGTGATGTTCTTTTCGTTGTGGGATTAGGCTTTGTGCCTTTGACATTTGAAGTTATAGCTTTAAGAAATTTCCCCTCTTCAACAATGTTTTTTTTTCATTGGCAGTATTTCTTTGACTTGTTTGAGACATCCTAGTTGTTATCAGTGCAGCCTCCGATCAATAATGTTGTACTTGTGAGCGACCGACCTTTTCCTTACGTGCTGTACCGTTTTGCTTTTCGAGTTTTCGACATTTACGATTTTAGACAACTCACTAGGGATAGGCATTCATTTGAAAGATTCATTTATAAAATAATTTGTTAAAAATATGGCCTCAAACCTAAGCTCAGGCCAAGTGTTGTGGAGTCACCACCCGATTCAGCTCTATCGGGAATTAAATATAAACCGTGCAGTCAAACCCACTCGAATGAACTCAATAACACTTAACCAGAGATTAGATTAGGAAGAATCACTTACTCGCTTCCAACATGACAAAGTTTACTATTTAATTCAATCCCCTGAGTCTTCCAAAGTTCTTTATTTACTTACAATTTATACATATGAATAAATAACATCATCGTCTCTAATAAAATGTGAACCCTAACATGCAAACGATCTAAGTTAAGTTCCGCAAGTGAATACAAGTCAATAATATCATAACACAATTACAATTCAACGTTTCACATTAATCAAGTCAAGGTCGGAGATCCAAAAATTATTTCGGTTTTTGGGTTAACTTACAAAATTCATAACTAATTCAATACAGATCCGTTTAAGGTGATTTTAATCTTCTTAAAAAGGTACCTAAGTCTACTTTAACATAAAAATGTAAGTAAAATCATTCATAAATATTAACCTAATGAAAAAATCTAAAACAGATTCGGGTATCAAAATAGAATACTTTTTCGATTTGTTTTTATAACTAGTTTATCCTAAACTTTTTATTTCGGGTTTTAGAACTCAGAGACAACAGGTAAATAACATAGCTATCATGGAAAAATTATGTTATAACAAGTTTTCATGGTTTTTTAGAGTTAAGCCTTAGAAAACCTACATCAAATTTAAAGCTTTCGGTTGATGGTAGCACGAATGGTTGATCAGATCCTTCAAAGTGCCTTGAATCTCAAACCGGTCATGCAAGGATTGAATGATGGTTGATTTTTGTGAGTGAGTGAGTTCTAGAACCATATTAGGTCTGCTTCTAGGAAGAATTTTGGGATGATTCGAGGTTGCAGAGAATTTTTGGTCCTTTTTTCATAGTTAAGAAGCTCTATTAATAATCAAAATTAGGTTGATTAGTCGGTTAGGAGTGATAATCGTGGAGAAGTCCATGCTTGTCAATCGATAAGTGTGGACTCCACACCTGTCACGTGATAGGTGTGAATTGGCCCATGCCTATCACTTCAAGAAAGCCCAAAATGGCACCTTTTTGGGGCCTTTTTCCTCCAGATTTGCCCAAAACTAACCTAAGTCGAATTCTAACCTAAAAATTTTGTATTTTAGGGTAAAATGGTGGGTTTTTAGCGATGGAAAAATTCTTTTTCGATCCTTTTTCTATTTCGCAAAGTTTTAGTGACTCAAATTTTCACGATCAAACATTCAAATTGACCTTCAACCTGCTCTAAAATTAACTCGAAGGCATCAATACAAAAATTGATTCATCACAATGAAAGTTTAGATAACTTCAGTTGAGACAGAGCTTGCATCATTACTATGAGCACAACATCTTCGTCTTGTCTCACGAGGTGATGATGAATGTGTCTCTTTATTACATCAGAGGCACTTCTCTCATGCATTAAAGTCTAGTGAAGCCAAAGCTTGCTTAAATCTGAACCCTCTTGTGAGCGGGCGAACCTTCCCTTCTCCCACTAGATCCCCAGATGGCTTATGAGTTGTAATTCTTTAAGCGGGCGAGAAAAGAATTTAACTACCACAGACCTGGAGGTGAACAAAATATTTCTTCTAGGGCACATACTCTCAACAAGAGGGAGAAGTTGCATCAAAATCGAGCCTATGTCCCAGATATCAAGGTTTGAAATACCTAGTATCCACATTAAAAGGACATTTGATGGCTATGACATGCCGAAAACACTTGGTTTGGAAAACAGTTGAAAACTATTGCTAAATAGCAAATCATTTTCATAAATCCGTTTGGAGGCGCCACCTAGTTCAGCTCACAAACAGGAATTAACAGAGATATGGGTTTGTGTGAAATGTTTGCTAACAGTATCGATCCAACATTAATAACACATTGCATGAAATGACTCACATTATAGTGTCTGTATGATAGCTTTTATTACATTCTTTCTTTATAAAGTAAAGATAATATACCTGGCAAAATCACTTCGTTAGTTGAGTGCGGGTAAGAAACATTTACAGTGTATCCTTTTGTTGATTCATGATAAAGAATTCCATGATCATGAACAGATGGTTTAGATGTAATCAATCAAAGCAATAAAGTTGGGCTTATAGACAAGAACCCTCAATTTACCTCTCCTTGTGGTCGAGTACTTTTGACGGGCCGGTTTGGGACCGATTGTGTAGTAGTTTGGAGAACTGCGGCAGAACTCCGGGTTGTATTTTCGTAATATCCAAACTAGGCAGGACCTTAGTTTTGACAGAATATAGACTAGGATTGATGGTTCAAGAGACAATCCCAAGCTATAGGAGGCTATATAAGGGTATAGGAAGTGAAATATCTGCGAGAATTTCGGCAGTGTTTCGAGAGGATTGGTATAGGAAAGGTCCTGGATCAAATCCTCAACTATCTAGCAGTGGTTTTCCTGAGATGCAGGGCTTTGGGGAAAGTCAGTCGATGCCCAGGTACTAGGGTCTTTTGACATCTTTGGGATTGATTTTCCGCGGGAAAGACTCGATCGGGATGCCTTGAAGAGGAATTAGGATGGCTTAGAAATGCTTAGAAATGCCTTAGAATTGCTTTTGACAGGGCTTAGAATGTCATCAAGCTTGATATGAGGCTTGAAAAGTGTTTTCCAAAACTGAGAGTTGGTTTGGAATGGTGGGGGAAGAGGCCTTTTTATAGCCATATTGGGGGAGATAAATAGTCGGCTGGCCAGAAATTTCATAGGCTAAGTTTGGCCATTCGGTTAGAACCATCCTATAACCCTATGTATAGGTGGTAAATAACCGACCGACTAATTAGCAGGCCTTCTAAAAGCAGCCACGTGGCATTCATCTAATCAGCCAACTAATTTCCAAGTGTGTGAGAGTTTTCTAACTTGCTGCCGAATTCTTTCGGGAGAATTATGAACAGTTGTCGGGTTTTCAGAACATTCTGGAGTTTGGGCTCCGACTTCCGGATTTTCTAGAAAACGGATTTTGAGTGAAATCTAGTCATTCAGAATCAAGATGTGAAGGATTTTGGTGGAATCAGGTTTCCGGAGTTTTGAGGAATTTTCTCGAATCTTCTGGATTTCCAGGGTTTTCTAGAGTCAAGGCTCCGGGAGTTTTTGGAGTCTAAGCTCAGGGGGGTTTGTGGAGTTTGGGCTCCGGGGTTCTCGGATGCACAAATCGGTCTTCTGCCGGCTCCAATCAAGAGGTTGCCCATACCTGGAAACAGGTTAAATTTTCATCATCGAGCTGGATGGACCGTGCTAACAGTTTGCCCCTCAGGGGCAAAAATTTTATTGCAAGACAATTGCGGTTATGATGTGTGACTAGTGAGTGCGATTAACATGTGGGACAAATCAGTTTGAAAAATTTTGAAACGACAATTTTCTGAAGTAGATAAATTGTTGAAAAATTCGCTAGGGATTGTGCATTTGGTGGTCCGTTATGGATCAGTGCAATTTTAAAATTTTTTCGATGGGGAAATGCATTTCAATATTCAATGGAGATAAAAACTTGTTTCCTTGGGAAACGTGTGGTGATCCGATTCAGTGGGGAATTCGTTCGCGCATTCAATAGAGTTGGTCTGCTATGGATTCATACCCGGGTTTTGAAAATTTTCCAGTGGGTATGAGTTGATCAAGCTATGATTCAAACTCGAAAAACGCGCCAATTGGGTAATGCATCAATAAAACTTTGGTTTTGAAAATTTTGGTCCACCCATTTTGAAAAACATTTTTTCATGCATGGATGAAATATTCGGGTATCAGGGATGTCCCGGGACATTAATTTTTAATGTGCTAATTCAACTTTCCTTGTCTAATCTTGACTTGTAGGCTAAGAGAAGTCAGAAGAGAGGCGAGGCGAGCTCTTCCGGTGCAGCTTCGTGTTCGCATCCTGTGATGGGATATCAAGATTATGGGATTGGATTGATTCTTTTTATGGATTTCGGGAGAGATGTCACTCCCCAGTATCCAATTCTTTAGTTGTTGTGCCGTTTGAGATGACAGTACGAGTTTTTACCTGCAAATGAAAATATAACAAAAAATACTAAATGCAATGCAATGTGTTTCAGGATCAAGTTCAGGCTTGTCAAGCCAGTTCGGTGCAATACGGTTCACCTATCGATTGGGAGTCCTGAATGAGAGCTTCACTTTTCCCCTATTTCCAGAGGAGGGTGGTTTCCAGTAGTAGAGTAGGACTATTTTTCGGTTCTATGTAGCCATTTCCATTTCTTTGTTTTTGAACCTTCAGGGGCTTATACAAAATTGGTTCCTTTGTGA
>CAOJBJ016408076.1:0-11108 GCA_948291685.1 Euphorbia celastroides | reverse complement strand
TTGACATTACATGCAGCCGGAAGAGCCAAAGCAAGCGTTTGGTTAATAGTGACCCCGAAAGACGAGCCACCGCCATTGAGCACGGTGCACAGGCACCGTGGCTGGGACCCAACAACACTAGCCAGCTGCGAGCAGCACGAGACAGAAGGAGTCGTTGAGCTTCCGCTAACAAAGTTGAGGCATGGAGCCATCCCGATGATCACGTTGGTGCAGTCGGACTGAGCCATGCCTCGGGCCCACAACATGGCCCCAAGGAGAATAACTAGACCGGCGGCTCGGTTGATTCCCCTTGAGGCCATGTTTGGTTAGAAAGTATTGATTTTAATTGATTTTTTGGCTTGTTCAAGTGAAGTAGTAGTAATTGTGATTATGAGTTGGGTTAGTGAAAGGTTGAGGGGATAGTATTTTATAGTGGAGAGTTTGTGTTAATTTTCTTGAAGCTTGGTGAACTAGAACTTACTAAATGAGATAAGAATATGATTAACGTGTCAATTTGGTGATGTAATGTTGTTTTTAATTGTGAGGACTTTATTGGGCAGTCCAGCAAATGAATTATCTTGTTCTCATTTATATAAATGTCTATAATAATATCTCGTTTATTTAATGCATATGTCATTGGTTCATGTTACAACTCGAACCAACGACCTATTGGGCACACAAATGCAGTTTTACCTTTGTTTCGAGATTTCGTGAAGTCTTAAATGGACAATCTGATGAGCGAATTATCTCGTAATCACTTGTGTAATATTCGTGTTTTCAAGGATAATTGTTGGCGGCTCAGTGGTTAAATTTACGTTTCAAACTCATAATCTATTAAACACACAAATACAATTTTATCGTGATTTTAGGTTATCGAGTCTCCTCTGCAATGCATGCATGAATGTGGTAATTGGCAAATGAAATTAGTGGGTTTCAATGACTAGATAACCTAATTTGTGAAATGATCACGCCATCATGTAAGTTGTAATTGAATTTCTAGGTAGAAGGGAGAACTCGCTACAAGATATAGCAGCAATTAACCATTTACCTCCTTAACATTCCTGGCATAAAAGTTTTTGAAGAAATTTTTGTCACTGTCATTAAAGGGCAAACAAAAAATTAGTTGTGTTAGCATTAGCCAAATGAGTTGAAATAGTTTAACTCGAATTTAAACTTTTCTTTCACTCTTAATTTCACTGATGAACGATACATACCGGTACATACTGATGAACGCCCAACGTCTTTAAAAACAGCAACAACCGACCAACATCGGTGAGAGAACAAATGGATCAATCCAAGCAACCGCCGGCTAGAAACCGGCCAAAAAGGAGCCACCAAACGCTGCTATGACAAACCGATCAAATCTGGTGAACCATACGAAATCGCCTCTGAAAAACAATCAGGGCGGCTAGGGTTTAAGGGGAACCCTAGCCGCCTCTCCTCGAATCCCCTTCTTTGCTTCAAGATTTATTGAAGTCTTTCTTTAACAATTTGGTGTACAAATCATCTCTCAACTTGTATTATAAGTTTTGTATTTTGAGGTGAGGATGAATTGTTGTAGCTCACCGTAATGTACATGTTAATGTTTGATTTCACGGGTCAAACTCATAATCTATTGAACAAACAGAGGCAACTTAACCGTCGCTTAATGCATAGAATGATTGTAATATTTGGCAAATGAAATGAGTGGCTTTGAAAGACTAATCTAACTTGTAAATTGATCACGTGATTCACGTAACCGTGTAGTTTGAAAGTGAATATCTAGGTGAAGGGATAACTCGATACTAGATATGCTAGCAAGTAGCAAACATTACTCCTTGACATTAAATTTTAGCAGTAAATTTTAAGGTAAAGATTCTAGGTATAATTAGTTTTTCCATTTGGTTCCAGTACAATACAAGTTAATCATTTTGTCATTGTATTATTTAATATGTTACTTTTTTTCGTTAAAAAGCTTTTGTTTATGATAATTTAGCAGCAAAGAAAAATTAGCAGTGTTGCCAGTGTGCTAAATGAAATGAGAACAAGTTTAATTCCATATAATTTTTTTTTTATGAAAAAGGTGACATATTAAATATTTTAATTAATGATCAAACAATTAACGTGTTTTATTCGGAACCAAATGGACAAATTCCTAAAGTCTTTTTACCTCTAAATTTTTGTTAATGTTTTCGCTGCCAGATTCAAAGGAACATTACGAAGTAAACATTTAATCGAGCAAATTGATTAATACTACAATTATATAAAATATATAGTAGAATATCAACATCTACCATCAAAATTGTATTTCTGTATAAATTTCGGTCCAACCTCCTATCTCATATTCACACTATTTGAGGTGTACCAAGCTAAAAATGTATTTTTAAATGCACATAATCAATCAAATGGCTATCAAAATTCTAAGGCACAATATGGTCAACTAAATCATAACCCACCTAGCTAAATCTCGATACAATAAATATTATCCACAAAGTTAGTTAAGGTAGTTGAACTTCAAAACCAATAAATCCACCCCAATTTCCCTCCAATTCCACCTAAATCCCACCTATATAAACCCCCTTCTCTCTTTCCCTCTCCACCAATCAAATCCTTCCAAATCACTTCAAATCCCTCAAAATCCTTCCAAATCACTTCCAATCCCTCCAAATACTTCCAAATCACTTCAAATCCCTCCAATGGATCTATCAAATTTCGAATTCCTCCCAATTATAGCAATATCCGTACTATGCCTAATTTCCCCTATTCAAAGCCAAATCAATGCCCCTTGTACTCCTGCACTTCTCTCAAGCTTCACCCCTTGTGTCAATTTCCTCACAAACTCCACATCAAATATCACAAACCCGAGTGTTGCAATTCCCTTCGAAGCCTTACGAGCAATGGGAGGGATTGTCTTTGCCTCGTTGTTACGGGAAGTGTTCCTTTTCAGGTTCCAATTAATCGTACCTTAGCAGTTTCTCTCCCCCGTGCTTGTAATATGCCCGGTGTCCCTCTCCAGTGCAAAGGTAGGTTGTGCTTTCGGGTGTTTTGTTGTTGTCGGGTTTTGAAATCGGGTTATTGATTTGATGTTTGGTTATTTTGTAGCTTCTGGTGCCCCTGCCCCCGCCCCCGGTTTCTGCCCCTGAAGTTCCCCCTTCTGCTGGTCCTACAGGTAAATAGTACAACGACAACGAGTACAACACATACACATTCTAAAAGTGAGCTTGGGAATGCTTTTCTAAACTGTTGTCCCGAAAAATTCGTGCAAATTTTGGTTTCCAGAATCAATAGCAAAAATTTGCTCATTGTATGCAGCCCACAATATATTGTCCAAAGCTAAAATAAGTTTTCTAAAGAAAATTGTCCGAACAATATATTACGATGGAGCAGCAGCTAGGAAAGCAATAAAGAAACATGAAAATTGCTCTCAATAAACTTTGTCTATAATAATATATTTTGATTATAATCAAGATATAAGTATTTCATACCGATTTTTTAGAAGTTGTCTAATTTGTTTTTCCAAAATTAAAATACTCTTGAGAAAGCAATTCCGAGCTATTCCTAAATTCTGTTGATATATGGCGGTAATGATATTTTGAATATTGAATTTTTTTTTTTGTTGTTTCAGCTTCTGTCCCCGAGCCAACCGCCTCTGCTCTTCCACCAGAAAGCAGTACAACTCCGGTCTTGACTCCACCATCAAGCAACGGGGCACCGGCATATGGAGGTCGAATCCGGCCCGTTCTTACTCCTCCAAAGTCTTTTGCCCCGTCTCACGGTGTTTCAACTTCTGTTGTGTTGTTTGCATTAGGATCTCTTCTGGTTAAGTTATACTAGATCATTTGATTCATGTATTTTTTTACTATTCTTTTGTTTGTGTGACCAACTGACCATTGTTTTGGGCTTGTTATTTCACAAGCCTTGTGTGTGATTATTTATTCATATTGTGACATTTTTTTGCCGGCTGTAATGAAGTATTTTTTCATTGTTAAATTTAATTTAATGTCGCCATTGCTCAAACCATTCATATAAGTTGTTGTCACAAAAATACTACCTGATTCAAGAAAATTATGAAGGGTAAAATAAGAGTCTTTCAGGCCTTGAATTTGTTTTTGAAACCAGAGTCAAGATCCCGTTACATTTCCAGCCACAAATTCAGAAAGTATATAAATGCTACAATTGTACCTTATCTATAAGTTTAAGCTTTTATGTATAAGGGTTATATGACACGATATTAAAGTCTCTTGAATCTAAAAATCAAAAGATCGAATCTTCACAGTTCCATTTATTGAACTAAATTGCAACAAGTGACACAGTGGAGGTAAGAAAGGTACAATAAGAATGAACAAAAAGTAAGGTAAGAAATGCAAAGAACTCCTACAACAGAAACCACATGTAGCAGTACCACCAGACAAAAAAAATATGTTCATGCTGCAAACATGGATTTAAGAGCAATTCCACTTCTATTACTTCTTGTTTCGGTCTGTGTTTTGGGTTCGAAAAATGTAGAAAAACAAATCCATGGCTGCAAAACTGAAGGCATTGATTTAGGAGTGTGGATCAAAAGAACAGTTCGTTTTCGATCGATGGAGATTGCTGTAAAGTTCTTAACAAAGTTGTGCAAAGTGGGTTTAACTGCTTGTGTTTGGTTCTTGCATCATCATTTCCTCTTTTTACCACTCCAGTTTCATTGCCATTGAATGATTGCTTCGTAACTATTCCTCCTTTGACTCTTTGTAAAGGTATTGTATATTACTCTATATTTTTTAAGTGTCATTTTTTGCTTTTGGTTGCTTATTTTTTTAAGTGTCATATATGCCCTTGTATTGGTGAAATTATAAGTTGGAATTTAATAAGAGATAGACTTTATATGAAGGACAGGTTAGTCGTTTTAATAGTGTAACAAATATTTTATTGGTTTTGATGATTCTATATAGTGGACACTTAAAAATATATGGAAGGAGTGCTCTCTAATCTTGTATATTTCCGTTATGCGGTTCTTACTATCTCAAGAACTTTAATCAGTCTAGTGTAACAAATATTTTATTGGTTTTGATGATTCTATAAAGTGGACACTTAAAAATATATGGAAGGAGTGCTCTCTAATCTTGTATATTTCCATTATGCAGTTCTTACTATCTCAAGAACTTTAATCAGTCTAGTCTGATACGCTAATCCAAACACCATTTGAACCTTAAATAAAACTGAAAATCTTCAATTTTTTGTGGGGGCTGGTTGTATTGAGTATATGAGTTAATCCACCTAATAGAATATCATGCAAATAAACTTGTGAACAAATGCTAAATTTGTTTCCACCAATTTAATACACTTTTGAATCAATGCCAACATTTTTCGTATTTTAATCTATATTAGTTCTATATTTATAGTTCTATATTTCCATTGTGGGGTTTTCAATATCTCCAATATGTAATACTCCCTCCATTATTTTATTAAGTGGCTTTTTAGAGTTTTTTTTTTATAAAAATTAAGAATCAATTAATCAAAGACACAAATTTACTAATTTGTCCCATATTTAATAACGGATGGCTTGGAATTTGGTACAATTAAATATGGACAAAGTAGAAAAAAAATTGGTAAGCTATAGAAAATTGAGGATACTTTTTGAAAATTTTAGTAAAAGGCTACTTAATGAATATTTATTTTGCAGAATCTATTGTAATATGAAGGCATTAGATAGATATTTAATGTTATTCATTTTGATGATATGCAGATTTAGCACCAATGCCAATTGTGCTTCCACCAAACACACCAAATGAAGTAAAGCAACCTCTACTTCCTCCACTCCCGCAGCTGGAGATCGGCCAAATTCCCGCGAATTCAACACAACAACAGCTCCACAAACATGGGAACTCAGCCGTCTTCAAACACAACAAATACTTCCTTTTTGTCTCATCCAAGAGAGTAGCAGAAGCCTAATTCTACTCAACCAACTTGTTTGTCTTATTACAAAAATGAGACATCAAGAGGAATTCAAAATAAAAGATTAGAATTGCTAAGCTTTTTGTTCTTGTTTTTGTTATTTTCTCTTTGATCAGATCAAATGTTACATTAACTAATGACTTATTAATTTGTAACAAATTATAGGCTTATTCGAGTTGAGATTATTTAGATGTAACAATGTTCTTTCTGATATTAATTACTCTTTAGATTGAATGGAATTACTTATGAAGTTTATATTCAATTTGGTGCAATCTTTATCTTTTAAGCCATAAAATATAGAGCAATTATTTTCATTTGGTTTAGTTGCTGTCTTTAGTTGTTTGAAATTTTGGATAACATTTATCCTCGAAATACATAAAAGGGTCGTAACCGAATACTAAAAAAAAACCTAGCATTCTTATAACTAGACTTGTTCGTAGGGTACCGTAGAACATATCAACCTTCCACGGTCTTTTACTACAATATATCAGGCTAAGTTCTGCATAGACTACATCATTAGAATTTCGAGACTCGTCCCTGGACACAAGTATTTATTAAAAAAACAAACTCACGCTGATCCAAACAGTTTTGTGAACAAACACTTTTAAGTATTATTTAAGCACTTACAAGTTTAACGTATAATGTACTATAAAAAAATTATAATACTTAAATACGTTTCCAACCACCTAGTAAATTGATTAAAATTATTATAAATAACATTCTCTTATATTTGCAATTATCAGATTGAAAATGTAATCTACATAGAAAACTAGAGAGCTAAGAAGACTTATAACAGCAGAAGCGACGCCGTTTAGATTTAAAGGGTAATTTCGTCAAATCCCCATACAAACCATCTCTCTTTCCCGCCACTACAAAGCGGCAACTGTAACTAACCATCGTCTTCAACAAGCCAAATTCCTTTCTCTGTTTCTCAAACTATGGCCGCCATTTTTGCTCTCCTTTTCCTCTCCTCTCTCCTCACCTCCGCCGCTCCACAAAAACTTCCCCTGAACCCGTCGCCGTCGCCGGAGTCGGAGTCCGATCCCGGCTGCGTCGACGAGCTCGTCGCGATTTCCCCCTGCCTGGGCTACGTGGCGGCAGAACCAAACAATGTGACGAACACCGTCACTTTTCAGTGCTGCGATGCTTTTGTTAAAGCTTTCAACTCTCATGACGGAAACTGCTTCTGCTACCTGGTGAATCAGCCTCGCATCTTTGGATTCCCGTTGAACGAAGCTAGAGTGCTCTCTTTGCCCTCTGTTTGCGCTTTCAATAACAGCACGGAGATCGGAGGTTCTGTTCGATTGATCTGTTCAGGTTTGGGGATTTCGATTTGATTTTGCGGTAGATTGAGTTGATTTGATTGATCTTTTCTGCGTTTCTTTGATTTGATTTCTTGTTTGCGTTAACCGTAAGATCTGAGAATTTCTGGTTTCCGTTTTGTTCTAAATTAAGCGCAAGTTAGCGACTCTGGTTCTAATGGTGTTCTA
The DNA here is from genome assembly GCA_948291685.1 of Euphorbia celastroides. Lineage (NCBI taxonomy): Eukaryota > Viridiplantae > Streptophyta > Magnoliopsida > Malpighiales > Euphorbiaceae > Euphorbia > Euphorbia celastroides. The sequence goes on along the minus strand of CAOJBJ016408076.1, from coordinate 3,723 downwards.
GGTGCTCAGTTGTTACTATTGTACTGAATTACAGAGATCGCAAAAAAGAACAAAATCATTGAATAATTTGCATCCTTCTTTCACTGATATTCATATTGAAAGTTTTTTTTTTCTTTTCTTTTTTTCGATCTTTCAATTGATGCTCAGCAGAGTCACCTCTATTGCCTCCTCTACACAGCTCAACCGGAGAACAGAATTCAAAACCACCGGCCTTGGGTAATAAAACTCAATTCTATGTTTCCTTTTTCACTTAGTTGCATCTATGATTCACATATAAACAAATTCTCTCAATTATTCGGACTAATTTTGATATTAATAGCTGAGTTTCATTAAAAATTTGCAGATCCACATAACAATTCATCTCCTCCAGCCAGCCGGCCAATATCTGAACCTGTTATGAGATCTCCAACAGCAGCACAGCAAAAACAAAGCAGCTATTCACCCAAAGTTAAGGATCTACGCAATGGGTTTGTTCAAGTAGCACTAGTTACTTTTGCCATATATTTCGGTAACTGATAAAAGTTTGCAGTATTCAATTGTATGATTCTATTAGCTTTCTCATTTTTAGTCTTTTACATTTTAGCAAATCTGCACTGATTTTGAGACAGATACGCAGTTATAGTTTACACCATTGCACTGAAAATTGCCTAATTTCTAGCATCCCATATTCAAGTTGCAAATGAGTAGAGTTAGCAAACCCCCGCATTAGCCATTCAATAGATAGAAGCATTTAAGATATGTATACATCCCCCAAAATTTCAACCACCAAATAGATGGAACATTCAACCCACAGGGAACAAACCAAAAGTACTTGCAAAACTGAAGTCTAGATATGCTTTTTTTCCATCTACTTGAAGACTGCTAACATTACTTCCACCCATCAGACCACTCATCCTCATCTTTCGGTTTTGGAACCTCTGTTTGATAAGAAACTCCACTCCAATCCACCCCACGGTCACCCGAAGGCAGAGGATTTTCATCGCCATAAGCATTATAACCTTGCTCGCCATAGGTATTGCAGTTTTGATCACCATAACCGTCATAACCTTGCTCTCCATAGTTGTTACAATTTTGGTCACCATAAGCATTATAGCTCTGCTCGCCATAGGCGTTACAGCTTTGATCACCATAAGCATCATAGTTTTGCCCGCCATAAGTATCAGTATCTCCTTCCTCCTCTGTAAGATCTTTGTCATCAAAGTCCTGCCTCTTTGGGAGATCACAGCCCAGATAGGATTCCTTGTCTACACAGTACCACAGGAGCTTATTCCAGTACTTGTCCTGCAGAATGGAAACAACAAAACATAAGTAGTTTAGAAAACAAAAGCATGAATAACAAAATAGTTTCTTTCATATGATTAATATGCCAGCTTATAATAGGAATTATTACCTTGCTGATAATGTGGGGGTTGCCAATAATGGTAAGCAAAGACATGGCACGGGTGATAGCAACGTTAAACCTTCTGTAGTTACTCAGAAAACCCAAACAATGGCGTTTGTCAACCTCGTTGTGTTTGACTGTTGATCTGACAGTTGATATCACAATCACTCTCTTTTCTTGGCCTTGAAACTGTTCGACACTGCCAACTTTTATGCCCGGCAAATCCAAAGTCTCGAAAGTTTTCTGTAGCTTAAGTACTTGCTGTCTATAAGGTGTAATAACCCCAATATCAGCCTCCTCTAGCTTTCCCTCATCAATCAACTTTCTTACAACCTCCACAACCTTACTTGCTTCGATTCGGTTAAACCAAGATGGGTTGTTACCCTCTCGCTCATCACACCCTTGAATACCAAAGAAAAGAACCGGGAAAGAAATGCCTTCAAAGAATTTCACTTTAGACAACAAGGAATTTGTGTCATCTGAAGACCCTTTGCTTGCAATCAACTCCCCTTTATAGAACAGATCTGAGGGGAGACACAAGATATCGGGGTGACACCGGTAATTTCTAACTAGTTTTGTTACATAGTTTTCGTCTTCATTGAAGTAATATTCACATTCAAATAGCCTCTCCAAGTAAGACTTTTGCAATCCATACCTCTGAGCGACTTTAGAGTATATTACAGGGCCTAATTGCTTTGGGTCTCCAGCTAGAACAACTACCGTGTTATTCCGGCTTAGGGTGGAAATAGGGATCATACTTTCGGGTTCTGATGCTTGGCCCGCCTCATCCAAGAAAATGTGAGAGAAATGGCTTTGCTTAACACCCTCAGCAAATAGATAACTCGCACTCACATATGTAGAGACAATTATCTTATAACCCGTTAGAACTCTGAACTCAGGACACTTGAAGAGCCCCTCATCATAGAAACAAAAGGGAAGTAAATCAGGGCTGACATCTTCAACTACCCGACTAGTTGCATTGAGCCTGAATATCTCATTCTCTCGAATTTCGATCGAGTTGTTGGCTAGAAACTTGTCTAGCAAGTGGTCTGCTGCACTGTTTGATGGTGCACACACAAGGATTCGAGCGCCCTTTCGGGTTTTGTAAAGCTGGAGGATCGCTTCCACTATAGTCATGGTTTTACCGGTGCCTGGAGGCCCATGTATTACATAAGGTGGGGCCCCTTTGCAGCCGAGTATCTTCTCTATTGCACAAGCCTGCTCTTCGTTGATGCCACTAGTGAGTGGGACCAAAGGAGTTGTTTGGATAACCCGATTACCGTTACACTCAGATGGAAATAGGAATGGTGCCCCGAGTTTTTCTGCAGCATTGGTTGCCTGATACATTCTTCTCATGTTGAGCCTGTTATAGGTGAAGTTCACATGGTATCGATTCCTATCTGAATGGCTTGCATGAAATTTTTGGTCAAACTTCAAATGCACTTCATCGGATTCAACACGATGAATATATCCCTGAGAACAGATCAACTTCCGAAAATCAATCACAAGCTAAACAATAAAACAAGATTTTTATAGTCAATAGAGATTCAATAATCATTTAGTGTTCCGATGGAGCCAACGATTTACCATTATTTAGCTTTCAATTATAGTGGATTAAATCAAACGACTCATTAAACTCTCTGAACTCTTTTATCCAGAAGTTATGGTTAGCTGTCGCAACTCCGCTACAAGGTCAAGTAGAGATAGTCTCTTTAGAGCCTAGTTAGGCAACGGGGTAAAGTTTTTTGAAACAAAGATTTGAGAAAAATAGTATGCATTAATTGCTTCATCGCATATGTAAATTACCCGAATTGAAACTATTCAAACAGAAAATGAAGTCAAATTCAATATATTCTAGAAAAAAACCTGATAGACTACAGTTCCTTCAGCTGCATCAGCAAGTTTGACATGGATAGAATCTCCATGGACAAGTGAAGGTCGGCGCTCAGCTAGCCCCGGGACCTCGAGGGACAAAAGTTCGCCCCTTTTCCTCATTCTAACGCCCTCCATAGCATAAGCGCCCATATCCTCCTGAACAAATAATATTCACAAAACATATAAATAAAATCTCAAAAGAAAAAATACTAGATTTTTTCAGGGAACATTTTACCTCTAGTTTCAGTTCTTCCATGATCAACAACGTTTTGAAGAACGCTGCATAGTTCTCTCTCGAAAGCCCCGCATTAACAACATCAGGGACATGCTCATTTTCAAGCAACTCTCTTATATCCTTTGGAATATCATACCGAGGCAACCGGTTTTGAAAATTCCTCCCTCCTTTCCCTGCAGGACGAGCACCCGCAACAACCTTATCAGCAGTAAACTGCTTCTTTCTACCATTT
>CAOJBJ016405600.1:0-11331 GCA_948291685.1 Euphorbia celastroides | reverse complement strand
AAAGCTGTTCAGAAAGCTGACCTTGAGCACTGTGTCAGCAGCTTGCAACAGAAAAGAAAACATCATCAAAAGACTCCAAAACAGGCCAGCTTCCTTCAACGAATGGCCAGCACTAGATCCGCTGCACAAGCACAAAGCCTTAATATCATAAACAAAAGGAAAAAGGTATGACAGAAAACATTAATTTCAATTCAACAGAAGTGAGAAATGCCCATTAAGTTAATATAACACACTTAAAATTATTACATATATAGAGAAGAGATAAAAGAAGAATATCGGCTCAAGTTTTTTTGCTCACCGGACAAATGTGATGAAATAAGTCTCAATTAAGTAGATATAAATGAAAGAATCAAAGTAGCTTAAAACTGAGACTGCACATAAATGTTTGGATTTTTATAGTAATCGTCCATCATACCAACACAAAATAACCAAATTATTTCGCATGGTCTCAGTTGAAATAACAGAATTACTGCACTGCAGAATGAGGCATGGTATTGCCCATAGAAGGAAATCTGATTTGCACCTTCCAGAAAATCAAATGCTCACGCACCTTTGATACGTCAGTTATATTTGGAATAGGCAAACAATATTTTTCTATTTAAGATAGAGACATGCATCAGTTATATTTGTTCAACCTGAGTCTAATTACAAAGAGTAAAAATTACTATTTCCAATATGTCGACCTCTGTGTTTCTCATGAACCTTCCATGTCACCCTTATGCATGTACTAATGGATAAAAGGTGCCACCTTTCAGTACACTAACTCAACAAATTCACAGCAGTTTAACTCAAGAACATATAATGCTGTGTCCAACAGCAAGTAAAACTAACTCACCTCGCCACTGTTATTATCACACCAATTGCAACAAGGAAGCACCCAAACAATTGATTTACTTTATATCTCCTCCCAAGAAAAATAACTGACAGGAGAATCTGCCACACAAGAAAGGTCTGCAAGGAAAAATAAATGAACTGAACTAAATTTCCGATACTTATTTGAGCTCTAAAATTAATGACAGCTGTTACAGATTACGAGATTTCATAGGAGAAAATATAGGCTATGGGAGAGATTATGAAAGTAATTACAGGAATTTTATTCTCAAGTATTTCTATTTTGTATCCAATCTTTGTGTATATAATAGATGTCATCTCAATACAAAATAATGCAATATATTCAACGTACAGTTGTTTTAATTTTTTAAATGATATACAAGTGTTACATATTGTAGGAGAGATTATTGGAGTAATTACAGGTACTAGATTTATGTTTGCCTAATTTGTATCCAATCTTTGTGTATGAATAGATGTAACATCTCAATACAAAATAATGCAATTTATTCAAAATGCAGTCCTTATAGTTTGCTAAGAATTTTTTAGCTCTCTTAGGATAAAGATGTTGGGCACTTCAACAGAGAACAAATCTAAGCAATAATCAAGAATAAGAAAAAAAAAATACCCACGAAAATATAACAGCCACAAAGACAGATTAGACAAACTAGTTCATTTTTAGAATGACTCGACAACTAGATAGTTAGAATTATGAGAGAAATATCCATAGAGCAACACAATGACAGCCCAACACGAGACCAACCGAGGCATTGGTCCCTCGGACTCCCGCTAGCAACACTGGAATAAATCAATGAGGCAACAGTCAAGTTCCGCTAACTCAGCTGAAATCATGGCTTGAAAGTTCATAATCTGCATTGCTATTGCTATTGCCGTGGAGGTGTGGTGTTGGTAGTCAAACATTTAACAAGTAAAGATGAAGAAGAATTCAGATGGATGAGCAGGAAGCGGAATTCATGGATAACTCAGATAAGGGAATGAGTGTTTTAGGAAAAGCTAGCACCTACTGAACATGTGATGTATTATACCAATGCATGCTCCTACATGTAAAATGTAAAATGTAACATATGAAAAGAGAATTTGAAATAATTTAGAAGGATAGGGGCAAACGGTGCCGGAAAATGACGGGAATCGTCGGGAAATTCATGGAAACATGATTCTCCGCCAGATCCAGACTCGTTTCCGCCACCAATCTCTCCTTTATCGTCGGATCTCACTGTCACCGCCGGTAAACGCGTGGAAACGCCGGGAAAACGCATGGAAATGCCAGATATGAAACCGGCGAGTTTGGAGAAGAGGAGATCGGGGTTCAATCAGGATTTGGAGTTGAATGGAGGCAAATGTGAAAGGAAGAGTGACGGGTTTAGGGGTGGGGTTGGTTCTGTTTCGCCGGAAAAGAGGAGGGGCGACAAAGAGGGGAGGGGCCGACAGGAGAAGGAAACGAAGGGGGAGAGAGAGTCGCCGGAATCGCCGATCGCCGGCGGTGGGGATAACTTTTAGGGTTTCATGTGTGTGTATTAGGGTTGAATTAATGGGTATTTGGGTTTGATTTTAGGGTTAATGAGTTATTAGGGTTAGAAAAATGAATTGGATAAAAATGCTCATGCTGACATGATATTTTTTTACGGTGTTAGGGTGTCGATCCTTTTTTTGCTAACGGAGACAAACATCAGGGAGTCTTTTGCTTGGTTTTAAACATCAGGAGGGTTTTATGCTAAAACTTGAAACATTAGGATTTTTTTTAAGTTATCCCTTTATTTTTTGTTTGATAGGATAATAATGGTGAGTTTTCAACTAATATGTTTAATTCTTAAATAAATTAAATAAAATTAAGAGTAAATAAGTCTTTTAAAAAATATAAGACCCGTAACTTATAGTATGTTTTTTAAGTTTTTAACTGTTTCCAAAAATGCATTTTAGAACTTTATTACTTTTTGAACTAGTTGAATTCACTTGACAGCAAATAGTGTAAATATTATAGGACAACCAAATTAGAGTCTAAAATATTAGGCTTTGTATATTTGCTTTAAAATGACGATAATATATTGGGTTTATACCATAAAAATTCTAGTTGCAATAATAATAAATAATATTTGAAATAATGATTAGGACTTTCATCATAAAAGATAACCTTTCATAATTTTTAAACTTATTATAACATCTTTTATATTTTGTTTAATACGATAATAATGATTATATCATCTTTTAATTTTTTTAATAGGATAATAATGATTGGAACTTCATTACTTTTTGCATCAGTTGAATTCATTTGACAACAAATACTATAAAATATTATAGGACAACCAAATTAGAGTCTAAAATATTAGGCTTTGTATATTTGCTTTAAAATGACGATAATATAGTAGGTTCGTGCCATAAAAATTCTAATTGCTATAATAATAAATATTATTTGAAATAATGATTAGGACTTTCGTTATAAAAGATAACCTTTCATAATTTTTTAAAAGGCAAATTACAAAAACATGCCATGTGTTTTGACTCACTAATAAAAATGGATCTGTGTTATCATTTTTATCGAAAAAGTGAAATAAAAAGTTAACAATTCAAGGATTTCCATCCATCACTATTCAAACTCCGTCAACCTACAAGGTTATTTTTGGAAAATGCAAACAATCCAACCCAAATCCAATAACCCAACACCTAAAACCCAATAACCCAACTTAATACCCATGCCCATATCCTAACTTTATTCCAAATTTGTTGGACCCTAACCACCCTCACCGAGTAACCATTGTCGTCACCGACGATTTGACACTCTTCATCAGTTTCAACCTCCACCACCGCCGCCTTTCATTCGGTTTCAACCTTCATTGCTGCTAATTTTCACCATCTCCATCTGCATCAACCACCCCCACCGCAGATTTTGTCATCTCCATTGGTATTAGCCTCCAACGCCACCGCTTTGACCCTCTTATTTGATTTTGACCTCCTCCGCCGTCGAATTCACCTTCTCTTTCAAGTTCAAGCCTCATCTCCGTCGATAACTGAGAGCAAAGGCGGCGCCGGGAGACGGCGGCAACAACGTTTCTTTAGAGAAAGATATGTACGGGTTTAGGGTTCACTTTAGGTTAATTATTTGGTTTTCTGAAAATACCCTTGCTCATGGATAAAGTTCTAACACTGATGGATGGAAATCCTTGAATTGTTAACTTTTGATTTCACAGACCCCTTTTTGTTAATGAGTCAAAACACATGACATGTTTTTTAAACTAATGGTGAAATTTCAACTAATATGTTTAATTCATTAAATAAATTAAATAAAATTAAGGGTAAATAAGTCTTTTAAAAAATATAAGGGCAATATAGTCTTTTAAGATTTAATTGTTGTTAGCAATATATAGATAGTAGGGTAAATTATAAAAACCTACCATCTGTTTTCACAAATTTTCAAAACGAGGTATGTGTTATTTTTCATTCACAAAAAGGGGTTTGTGTTTTCAGAAAGTTAACAAAAAGGATTTTTAATACTAAATTAGGTCATAGAATGGAGTAATCATATATATATTACTATGAAATTTTGCAGATTAGTTAAGAAAATATAATTCACATTAGTGCAAAATTTTGAATTTTTTTACCAAGTGTACATATTTTTTATAATTTTGTTAACGTTATTTAATTAAAAAAATATCTACACTTTTGATAAACTTTCAAATTTTTTCACTAATGCATATTATATTTTTATTAATTAACCTGCAAAATTTCATAGAAAAATGAATATAATTACCTCATTTCGTGATTTAATTTTGTATTGAAAAACCTTTTTTTAACAAACTGAAAACACATACCCCTTTTTGTGAAAAAATATAACAAAAACCTCATTTTGAAAATGTGTGAAAACACAGGGTAGATTTTTGTAATTTATCCTAGACAGTATTTGTTGTCAAGTGAACAGTTAAAAACTTTATAAACATACTATAAGTTTTGGGGCATTTCAAAAGGAGCCCGAGGATTTTACTGTGAAAAGGGGAGCCTCTGTTTTCGAAATATTTTTTTTTATAAAAATGGCTTCAACTTATAGTCCTTATTTTAAAAATTTATAATAGTGACAACATTATTTATTAAAATATGAAGTTTTACATAATAATCGAAGACAATATAATAAGAATCTAAAATAAAATTTGAATTTCTTTTTGAAGATTTACAATTATATTTTATAATTGAAATACGATGCCAACTATAAGAAATCATAAGTAAGGTAAAAAAAGTTCTAAAATTATTCAAATTTAAATGATAGTGTGACCAGCTCTATCTCTAAATGCAAATATAGTCCAACTTTAAATCTAAACTAAAATATGAATTTTAATTTTATAATTATTAGAGACTAATGGTGCTTAGTTAAATTATTATATGTAATACTTAGAAGATATATTTGTTGATTATTATAAAATTTGAATTTATTTAATTAAAAAATTAAAAATATTTTATTATTATTCATAAAATTTTATAAAAAAAGTATAATGGTAAATGGCATTAAACAATTCGATCATAAAAGAGAGAATCGGAGAATAAATTATATGGATTGAATTGAATTTAATGGCATTAGTACAGTGACTATAAGAAGCAAAATTGTAGTTACAATTTAAACATAATGTATTTGTTTGAGGAAACTTGTAAGAAGAATATTAATTGTTTAGAAATAAATGTCACGTTTAAATTTTGGTAATATTATAATTTAAACTAGTGTAGTGTCTCGTGCGATGCACGAATAAGTCATTTGAAATTATATTAAATTAATAAAAAATTAAATTTAGAAGATATACTTATTGATAGACAAATTTGATAAATAATTATCAAATTTGAATTCGTTTAATTAAAAAATTTAATATTTTATTATTATATAGATTTTATTTTGAGGAAATATAATTATAAAATGGAAACCTAAAACTTCTATATTTTAATTAATAATAATATAAATTTTAAAATTTTAAATTTTAATAAATATTCAAGGACAAAAAAATAATTGATTATTGTAATATATAAATAAACTATAAAATTAACGATAATGTAAATATACAAAAATAAACTATTTCCCGTACCAAGAAAGGAGAGGAAAAGAGAAAGAGCAGATGCTATATTAATGTAATATCCTACAAATGATTTGTATTAAAGTATCATATACAGTAAAACACAAAAACTTGATAAGATAATATTTGAATCTTCAAAAATCAAAATTATTGTATTCATGTTATATATGTGTCTCCTTATCTCCAATTTTTTAGGGTTTTAGATTAACTAAAATACTTATCATATAATTGTTTGGATTTGAGAACTTGAAATTTTTTTTTCGAAATATATATCACGCATATGCATGAAATTCAAATATGTTGATTTGTTGGATAAAGATAGTGTCTCTAGAATTTAACTTTGTTTATTGGTTGGATTTTGAAATTTTAATTTTTGATTCTATTTTATCTCATTCTTTTATTTGATGTAATTGAAAATATATAATGAGTTAGTTGAATTTAATGTGTTTTTTTTATGAATTTTAAATTTTAATAAAATGTTAAAAGGCAAAAAAGTAATTTACTACTTTTTACATTTAGTAATATATAAATGAAATCAACATATAAATTTTAAAAGAAACCACCTTAGATAAGATAATAATAATATTAATTTTAGAATTTTAAAATTTTATTTAAATATTTAAGGGTAAAAAAGTTATTTATTACTTCTTTGCTTTTAGTAATATATAGATTACTACTTTCCATTTTTTAATACTAGTCATTATAATTATGTGCACACTAATTTAAGAGTAATTAATTATAGCTATAAAGTATCAAATTAGACTTATATTTTCACTAGAAGTAGGGAGCAATTATCAACATAAAAGTCATTGTAATATGAGTAAAATAGGAACAAATGAAAAAAAGTACATAGCAAAAAAGAAAATGACAAGTAAAAAGAAAAGAGAAATATTTGATAGAATAACGGGTATTAAGAAATGAAGGGAATATCACTTACACAGATAAGATGAACGGTTCGGGTTTTTAAGATTGAGATTTTCAGGAGATTTATTTCACTCATGTAGAAAAGTTTGATTGATTAACAAAAGTTAAGCGTTGGAAATTGATTGGTCTAATACATCGGGACCTCCTGAGGTTGTCTTGTTTTGCCTCTCGTCTGTTTGAATTTTCAAGTATGTCTCTCGCTCTCTAAACTTGTATAAATCGCATCTTCAACCCCTTAAACTTATCAAAAATATACCTCTCACCCCCTAACCCGAACTCCATCACTCTCACAGTGGAAGTGTAATATACTCGCGGATTATTTGAAAAGTCAAACACCAATAACAACTTGCCACGTGTCTTTATTTTTCAAAAATAAAAAAACAAATAAAAAACTAAATTCGTCACTATTTTCTCGGCGTCGTCGGCCCGGACAACGGCGATTTCACTCCCTCCGACGGTGAGCTCAGCGGTTTCCAATATCTGTTTCAGGAGAAAACTTACGCTCCTTGTCAGTGACACGAAGTGACATTATCAACCAAAGAAGCCGATTTTGATACAGCCTTCACCCTCTTCTTCTTCCCACTCTCTGCTATCAAATCATCAATTTCCGTTCAATTTTTCTTTCACCCAATTCCCCAAATTCCCTCTTTTAATTGGAAAGTTAAATTGTTTTTCTGGATCCCGATTGATATTACCGTCATTTGCCTTCTTCCCTTGGATTTACCAATGTCTGCAATTCAGAGCATGATTTCCCGGCCGAGGTCCCACCGAGCGGCGCACTCCGCCGAAGGCGATGCATTTCAGGCGCGGAGAGGACACATCGTGTTGGGCAAACATGCCTCAGGAGCTCTTGAGAGAGGTTATGAAGAGAATTGAAGAATCGGAGAATAGTTGGAGTTCTACCGGGCCGCTAAATCGGGAGTTTGACCGATATTATAAAAAGTATCCCCAAATTTAACACCTGCACCCCCAAATTTATCATCTCGCCGGTGAAATTATGGCCGACCAGTTCAATTGTTTTCCGGCGGCGGAGGTTATCGGAGTGTCGTAAAATCAGCTGCCGGTATGGATTTAATTTTAGAGAAGAAGGGTTAATGGGCAGGTAAATGGGTATATAATGGATAAATGGGCAAATTAAATGGGTAAATGGTTACCACTCTCTTTATTTTTCAAAAAAATTACCACATCAGCGCCACGTCAGCTCCAGAAAGATCGGAAGTGTAGTTTATACAAGTTCAGGGATGAGAGGCATACTTGAAAGTTTAGGGGGACGAGGAACAAAACGGGACAATTTAAGAGGAGTCACGATGCATTAAACGTAATTCATTCTATAGTATGTTTTGAAAAAAAATTAAAACTTGTGAAAAAAACATTAACTTTAATTAATTTAAGAGATTTGACACCATAAGTTCAAATTTAACACGTGTAATTGTCATCTCTACCACCTCTTGTCGAAAATTTCGGTAAGGATTTTTAGATGAATGTGAAGTCATGTCGTTAATTATTTTACTACTTCAATTATTAATATATGATTCCATTTTTATCGGTTTTAATTAATTAGTTAAGTATGCATCATCAATCACACGTATTTTGTGATTTTGATCATTTCTAAAATGGGATTTGACATTTATCAAAGGTGGACTTGTAATTTTGAAAATTTTCAAAATATGTATCTCCATTAAAACTGATTATGTTACAAAAAATATTTTAATAATTTCAACAATCCTAAAAACTGGATCATATTATTTTAATAATTATTCATATAAATTTGAATAATTTTTAGAAATTTTTCGTTTTTTACAATTTTTCAAAGTGGACATCATATTTTAATCATAGAAAATAGTTGTATATCTTAAAAAATTTAAACTTCGACTCTAAAATGTATTATAGTGTCATCAATTAATCTACAAAATTTCATATTAAAATAAATAATATTGCCCATTTTCTTGACAAATTCTCAAAATAAGGATTTTAAGTTATCCCCTTTTCGAAAAATTTCGAACCACAAGCCCCTTTTCACTGAAAAATACCTCAAGCCCCCTTTTAAAAATAGTCGTAACCAAAAAGCATGTTTTTTATGTTTACTTGCGAAAAAGGGTTAATGAATGGTTAGTATAGCTCATTTGAAAGCAACACAAATATACATACAACCAACTAGTAAGATAAACTAAAGGATAAACAATCATTTACCTTCAAAAGTGCTCTTATTTTTGTCCTATACCACTTTCTAACTTTTTAATTTTTCTTTTACGCAACTTTACAAAAACTATTTCTCTAACATCATTCTTTTTCCTATCACATAAACCAATCCAATCCCAAGCCGAAAAACTTGTCGCTGACCAATCTCAGCACCACTACCGTCACCGCCATTCCGCTGATCTCACCCCTCGCTGTCACTGTTGAATCTGCTAGAAAACGGTGCTAGACTTAATCCAACAAACTGAAATCTTGACAGAATAGCTCGAGATCCAGATCTTTCGTCTCATCTCGCCGTCACAGACACCGTCGTACCCGCTGGAACTAAAGCCAAGGTCGTCCTCAGATCCAGATCTCGTGAAACCAGATCTCGCAGCCTATAAATTCATTGGAAAAGCAAACCATATTTCATCACCGGATCTCATCAAACTGTAGGTCATGGCTTCACCAAATCTCGTCGATTTCCAGCCTTTCTTCACCGAATATAAACTTTAGGCCAGGGCTACTGAAGGTTACTGATTTTGGTTTGTTTGTGTTCATTGAAGAAGGTCATTTTCTTATCCCTTTTGATCATGTGTACAATACAATGTTGGCAATTATATTGTATTCTAAATTATTAATAGCTTTAGACGAATGTTGATTTCGATTAGGAGAATAGATTAACTACTTGATCAATTCGAGCTGAATGTGCGATGAGTTATAGTTTTGTGAAGTTTGTAATTGTGTCCTTAGATGATTCTCTGATCCCCTTGAAAATGTGTTGTAGTGTTATTGTTGACATTAGTTATTTAAGGCTTCACATTTGCTATATATTGGCTATTGAAGTCTTAAATGTGACCCTACATGATGTGCTAAAATGGTTCTGGTGGGTAAATTTTGAAACTATATTCATTTAGTGATATTTTTATTCTCCTTAATTCAGTTAATTGTGGCATGTGGACTATGATATATCCAGAACAGTTCATGTACTTTATTGTTTTTCTTGGACACAAGTAAGGTTATCTCTTCAAATTTTTTTATGAGAAAACTACAAAATAATTCTATCGAATATGTATTTTGTATGAGTTTTAATTATACTTATCAAGGGCTCTCTTCAATCCAAATAACCTATAATTTCATTTTATAAACCTATAATGTCCTATAATAATCTATAATGTCATTTTATAAACTTATAATGATCTATAATTATCTATAATGTCATTTTTAAACCTATAATAATCTGTAATGTCATTTTGTAAACCTATGATGATCTATAATGTCATTTTATAAACCTATAATGATCTATAATGTCATTTTGTAAACCTATAATGATCTAAAATGCCAATTTGTAAACCTATAACAATCTATAATGTCATTTTGTAAACTTATAATGATCTATAATGCCCATTTACAAATCTATAATGATCTATAATTTATATTGGAAACCTATAATGATCTATAATGTCATTTTGTAAACCTATACGACATTATAGAAAAATTCTATAATATTATAAATCATTGCAAGTTATTTCTTTAGCATTATAGATCATTATAGAAAAATTCTATTACATTATAGATCATTATAGGAAATTTTTATAACATTATAGATTAATTTACGATATTGTAGATCATTACAAAAAAAATCTATAACATTATAGATCATTATAAGAAAAATCTATAATTCGAATTTTTTTTCCATCAAAAGTATGTCAACATGGACCTTATTTTAAAGATAAAAATTAAACGAATAAAATATTCTAAATAACTGAGTCCAAGAAATCAAGATTTGAGAGATATAGCAATTTTACGTTTTGAAAATTCGAATTAATTAAGATAGAGAAGGCTGATAGTGACATCTGGAGAGAGAGACACATGGAGGGAGGAGGATGCAGAAAAGGACAAAAAAGTTGTAAAAACATAAATAAAAAGTTGAAAGTGACATAAGTATAAGTAAATAGGAGCTTTATGTAAAAGTAACAATATTTTGTAAAATTATGCGTATGGTATAATTTCTCTAAACTAATATATATATATATATATATATATATATATATATATATATATATATGGCAAAAACAATCTTACACGTGCATTAAGGCTAAAAACACAATTAAATGAAATAACACAAATAAATTAATAAGTTCTTATTGGAAATAACCGGTCCGCCCATGATCGGGTCAATTCGGGTCAAGGGACCCGAACCAATTCAAATAATTGGATTATTTGGAAAATAATATAAGTTTGAGGATTAATTGCAATAACCGAAAGTTAGTGGACAAAATTGCAATTAACGAGTTTAGTATCCATATACTATATATTTTCCTCAAGGGACGTGTACGGT
>CAOJBJ016402099.1:0-11864 GCA_948291685.1 Euphorbia celastroides | reverse complement strand
GCAACAAGTAACAAACAACACAACTCGGAAAGCTTTTAGAAGGAGAAAAATGAGATTATTACGTGAAGAAGTAATAAATGCATATTAGGAAAAAAAACAACCAAAAAGGTACATATGTTGAGCCTAACATGTGTTACTTGTATTTGCTTTCCGTATCAACCAACTATACTCGTGATGTACTAACATAATTCAGAAAAAAATGCACAAAGTTCTCACCTAACTAACAAATAAGCACATGATAAACATTTTCTATTTATCTTTCAAAGGCTAACTCAATATTCAGTAATTCCTGTAATAACTGTCTTTTGTCTTTTGTGCATCAAACAAATCTATAAGTGTCTGACTGCAACCAATTTTAGCTATCCCGAGGTTATCAACAAGTGCAACATTTACTTGTAACAGTTTAGCTAAACAGGTCCTAAAATCCTTCGAGGCCGCTCGGGGAATGTAATAGCTAAGGAATGGTTAAAAAGAAACCAGAGATTTTGCTTTAAGAGCACATAACAAGCAGAGTTGAACATGCCAAACCAACCTCAACAAACATCGTTAAAGATAAGCCAAATACATCTGGACCCCTCTAAACTTGTCTAGAATTGCCCCTCGCCCCCATGAACTTGCAAAAAAAACCACTTTACACCCCTTCAACTTACAAAAATGCACCATTTTGCCCTTTAGATGCCACTTGTCGGCTTCTAATTGTCTTGACTTTTCAAAAATGTCATCCTATCAGAAGTTGACATGTTGAATTCCAAGGTTTAAAGGTTAATTTTAGACAAGAACTGGGGCACGAGAGGAAGATTTAACAGTTTAGGGAGCGAGAGGCAATTTAGGGGACAGGGGGTCTGGATGTATTTGGACTTAAAGATCACACAAGGTGAAATTTGTGCAGCAAATTGAAATCCTAGTTCTACATAAAAGACCAGACACAACAAAGAAAGAGGACAGCTTCAGTAATTTTTTTGTTAACTATATTCACAGCCCGCAGCCGGTTCGAACAAGACCATGAAACCAAGTCACAAAATTAACCTGCACAAAAGGCTAGCCAGAGGCAGAAAAAGACACAACAAGCCGGCTAACCATCTTCAATGAAATGTCCCACTTAAGTTCCACAATAACAAGCATGTTCTGGCATCAATAATGAAATTGACCCATTTGTCCCATTTCCAACCAGTCTGGCTGGTCCAAAACATGACAAAAGAGGTCACCAACAGAGATTAAAGACTTATCACAAGCTTCAAAATAGTTGCCTAATCACTCTTGTATATGACCCACCACAAGAATACAGAATTATACAGAGGTGTGATTGTGATGTTTAGTTTGCCTAAAATTTCTAAGTGTTGCTATCAAACTAGCTGTTAAGAGCATCCAGCCCAGGGGCCAATGCCAGATAATGACAGAACATCAGCAATCCATATCCGTGATAAGTAATATATGTACTGAAATGACTCTAAAAGCGGATAAAAGTACGGATATTCTAATAACTAAGTTCACGAAAACATAGGAAATATGTTATACAAAGTGGAAACTATGTGACAATCTTGACTTCTATAAGAATAATGAATGAATTCTGTTGCTGATACAAGTTTTATCCTATTGCAGTAGGATATAAGTAAGTAAGAAAGATATGAACCTAGAAGTTGTTTTTCTTTCAATTGGAGGCACAACAAATACAATGAGATGCATAATACACAAAAAGGGGGGAAACCCAAAGGAAAAGAAGAGATTGAAATTTTGGAAATCTTATAAATTAGTTAATAACCTAATTTGAAAACAATGTTATCTCCATCTACTGGGTTGGTGAGTAGCATTCCTACCACTATCACTTTCATTTGTAATGGAAGTACCTTCACCCCATTGTTTGTCATTTGATTTTCCGCTTGCAGAATTTTCCCGAACAAAATCACGGTCTGGTTTGGAAGTCTCTCTTGTGCTTCCAATTCGGCGTTCCTGAAAAAATAGGGAAAAATAAACAGGTGACTTGAAGCACACAAAGGATATGACATTTCATTCTATTTTCAGAATATGAGTTATAATTTGGTATTAGAAAGATAGGGGTCATACATCACGGAATAACAAGTCATCTGCTTCAAGCATGTGGATGACATGCCCCATTTTAGGCCTTTTTGTAGCATCAGGATCAACGCATCTCAGAGCAACTAGAAGAACCCGTTTTAATGCCTTGGAAGAGGGCATCTCTGGCAACTTAGGATCAACCACTTCTTCTGATTTTCGGTTTCCGACCATAGTTTTGAGCCAATCCACCAAATTCACCTGCAATAATTTGAGCTTTTCCAAGTTAGCCTTGGAAAAGAGAGCCAGAGAGAGATAGGTAAAGAGTAAATTGTCCCAGTTAAACTGCAAAAAACTAACCTCTCCCTGTGGCCGGCTGTAGTCAACAGGACTTCTCCCAGAAATCAACTCCATTATAAGTACACCAAAACTATATACATCGCTTTTCTCATTCAACATTCCCGTGCAGGCATATTCTGGTGCAACATACCTTGTAAAAGCAATGAACTTTTAGTCAGATTACAGGTAGCAATTGATTAAATCAAAGTTTTTGTTATACTTTAAAGATGCATCTTTGACAACTATTCACATGGTTCAGAATAAACGAATGAAGTTTCAAAACATGAAAATGTACTAACCCAAATGTCCCCATCACCCTTGTTGTTACATAACTTCTCTCGGAGCATAAGAGCTTAGCAAGGCCAAAGTCAGAAACTTTAGGATTCCATTGGCGATCAAGAAGTATATTGCTGGATTTTACATCTCGGTGGACAACCTTGGGCTCAAGACCTTCATGGAGGTAAGCCAATCTGAAAAAATCAGCAGAAGTCAAAAAACAGCTCCACCAAAAAATTTGAAAATCAAGATCTTAGCGCTAATTTCATTGATAATTGTGAATACCAGTACAAGAAACAGAATCTAGCGAACTAATTACAATACCCTTTAGCAGTTCCCAGTACAATGTTCATTCGAATATCCCATGTTAGAGGGCTGACTTCTCCCACGTCACCATGAAGCCACTGGTCCAGATTACCATTGTCAACATACTCATATACAAGCATCCTATACAGAGATTCAAATATCAAAATTATATCAGCAGAAACACAATGAATGCTGCAAAAAGCATCTCTAATCAAAAGATAACAAGTTTACCTGTATGCACCCTCAACACAATATCCAAGCAACCTAACAAGATTCTTATGCCGTACACGCCCAATTATTTCAACTTCCACTTTGAATTCCTTTTCAGCTTGGCCCCTAAACAAAAATACATAAGCAAAAGTTGTCTAATCAAATTTTACACCGAGCAAAAGGTGTTACTCCACTAAAAAGGTCATATTCTCATCCCACAAGGAATGGTCTTTCACACCAATTACTGTACAGGCAAGATTAGAATAAAGTGTCAAAACCAAAAAGGCAGAAGAATCAATGATGCTCTCAGTGCCAATGGATACTTTTTTAATTAAACACAGAAATTTGATTTTCCTCTTGCAAAAGTTATTCTAATAGAAACCTCGTTGAAATTCTGGTTTTGTTAAACACAAACGAATTACAAACACAAATTCAACAATCAAGCAATCAAAAAACAGCTGAAAATCGAAACATTACCTGTTATTCAACAAATTTTTCACAGCAATTCTAGTTCCATCAGCAAGAATTCCACTGTACACAATCCCATATCCACCTTCACCAATCACATTCTCCTCACAAAGTCCATTAGTAGCCGCCTCCAGCTCCCTTAGAGTGTACCATCGGCCCCACCCAAGGTGCGACACCTCCGGTCCCACACTCCCGCTACCAAACGACGCCGTTTCACATCCACTCACCGTCCCTCTACTCTCGCCGCTCGACGGCCGGTCAGAAAACACCACGCGGTGCTCGATCTTCCCGATCTCGACCTGAATCTCCGGCACCTGAGCCGCGTGGTGGTGGTGGTGATCCTGCGCCGGAAAATTCACGATTTCCTGTATCTCCTTCGAGATTGGCGGCGTTTTGTCTACACTCTTCCCCGTCAGCCGATTCTTCCGCCGAGATGTAACGCAGAGCGAGAGAAGGAAGAGAGCGAGAACTATTAGGGATCCGAGCAGGATTCCGATCACCACCCATAGCCGGAGCCCGAATATCGACGTCGGCTTCGATAGCTCCGCATTTATCAATGCTGCGTCATATAGAGACATTATTCTCAAATCTCAGCCCTAATTTCCTCCACCTCTAAAATCCTCACCCTCAAAAATGAAATCAAAATAAAAAATGACCGGAGATTCAGCTCGGAGAAATCAGAAACCGAAGCTATAGAGCCTCATCGGCCGATCGCCGGGAAATTTAAGTCCGTTGACCAAAGAGAAGGGGAGAGAGTACAGAGAGGAAGAGAGAGTTTTTGTAAAGAGAAGATGAGCTGTGAGTATTGAGTGAGCTAAGGTGGAAGAGAAGAGGGAATAAGATTTTTACGTGAAATGACGGGATTGTCCTCCGGGGTGTAATGTGGCAGAGTTGGTGGGGCCTACATTTTGGTACCTTAATTACAATTAGGATTATTAGGTAAGAAAAAGTGGACCGTTAAAATAGTGATTTCAAGAGAAGTGTTGGATTCTTATCCTCGATTGTGAAGGGCGATTTAGACATTTTGCGTGTGACATTATCATATCATATTATTTGTTTGACATTTCCGTTTTTTTTATGTATTTAGTTCTTATACTTAACCAAATTAAATTGAAATGAATTGAATTGAAAGAAAAAATAAAATTAGTCTGAATTTTATTAGTGTTTGAAAAAAACTTATTAATTAAAATGTAATGTAAATTTAATGATACTTATTGAAACTTCATGAAATTAAAATTTAATTATATCAAATGAATTGAAATTCTTCGAACTTTAAACTTACTTGAAATTTATTCAAATTTAGGCCATGTTGTTTTCAATTAATTCAATTCAATTTAGATTAATTAAATTTCAATTCAGTTCAAATTTATTAAGTTTTCATTAAATTTAAAATAATTTATATTTAATTCATTTAATTTCAATAAATTTTTAACAATAATAAAATTATTAAATTTTGAATCATTTGAACCTGAATTTTAATGTCATTAAATTGTAATTAGATTCATTAAATTTTGGATCGTTCTGCTGCCATTAAGTTTCGGTTCAGTTCAATTTCGTTCAAGCTAAAAGAACTTGATTTAAATAGAGTAAAAAATCATATTCATAACATGTATAGCATAAAAATTAATAAGCAAATAAATAATATGTGAAAATTTTCAATATACAAAATTCAAAAAATTGTCTACGAAAATATAGTTACAAAATCTACACAAGAATCTAGATGAGTAAGGTTAATTTAGTACTTATTGAGTAGTAAAAACCGAAAAGTTAGCAATCCTCCTTGTGTTAAGAAAGTGATTAAGTTATGATAATGTGATTATGTCAGACCCTAAAAAAGTAAGTAATCAGACTTAACATGGGCCTACACAGATAATGGTGTCAGAACTTTGTTAAGGGTCCATTTGTTTTCCAAAAGAAAAGAAGCAGGTAATTAAAAGTTTATTTAATGCCCAAATTCAAAAATGAAAATTCGCCATTGGAGATTTTGAGGGATATTTCTGTGGAGTGCATGATGCAAATTGCAATTTTATTACAGAATCCCTTGATTGTGTTTTATTAAATTCAGAGTAGAAACTAAAGGATATGATTGGTTATATAAAAGAAATAAAAATAATGGAAACCCCCATAGGAGTTGAATAGACGGGCATTATGGAACTAATATGTTATATTTTGTGAAGTGGGTTTTGCTTTAACTTTCTAAAAGTTGAATTATTGATATTAAAGAGACCAAAATAAAAGGAAAAATGTCAACTTAAATGAAATAGCGCAAAAAAATGAGCAGTCACAAACAGATTATATGGATTTTTCATGCCAACTAAAGAAACCAGCAAACCGATTTGAAAGAAATTAATTACCTTTAATTACATAAAAAAAAAGGTCAAATGCATAGTTAATGTCTTAAAGTTGACACTAACCCTAATGTTTAAAAGTTTTTTTCAACCCTCCCAAATTGTTTCTTTATTCATAAATAATTAAATATAGTTTTTGATTGTGTTTTTTCTTTTGTTAAAAAGAAGGACTATCTTAGCAACTAGACAAGCGCCGACCTCGGAAAAGAAACATCAAACAAAGTCCGCACATATGTTCTATGATTGATTCCCAGTCTCTCACTATGAATTCCTTAATACTCGAAATAAGCCCAGTCAGATCATTACAATTGACTTCTTCCTTAGTGACAACATCCAACACCTAAAGGCTATCTACCTTGGTTGTTCTGACTCTCTTAAAAATGTTATCTTTCTGGTTTGATATGTGGTATGTGGCAGAAAAAGTCAAGTCCAGGAAGTTGAGAAACTTTTGATGCTAACTTAAGAAAGGTATGTACTTGGAAAAAGAGAAAGAATTTATTTCCAAAACAAGCATAGCGGTAAGAAGGTAAGAACAAATTGGGTCTTGATCATTAAGCTCGGGTAATCATAAGAGCATTTATGATAGTTTGTTTATTCCACTAATTGTCTCGACATGTATGAAGGAACAAACATTAAATTTAAAAATTCATCTTTGGTAACTTGTCTAGCCTATCTTCCATATCTTATGTGTCATCATTAATTGTAGACAATTTCTATTTGATTGCCTAGATATAGACAACCAAGTAGACACTGCTTATATTAATTGCATGTTTACAACTTAATAAACTATCTATTATTCCTTTTCTTGATTTGATTTATTTATTCAATTATTCAATATTGAATTCCCAGTTCCAAATGAAAAGGAGGGACTTTATTGAAATTCCTATCTAAATCTCCAGGACAGATTAAATATATATTTTTGATGTATCTTTTAACAAATATATAACTATCTATATAAATAGTTAATATTCCAATTCTTTGCAGATGGAGAGATGTCAAAGGGGCTTCTTACTTCCCAAACAGATCCTCCTACATCTCTATATAAACGCTGGTTTATCAAGAATACGTGAAACCATTCATTTTGAACAGCAAAGAACGATTAATCAAGTCCAACAACGAGTTTTTCAGCAAGCCTTACAAGGAGCTCTAGGAACTCTGAATAGTTGTTTGACCAACGAGTTACATTTACACGAGAATTTTTATGAAAGCCTTTCATTTGCTTCTCTTCGATGGAAGTTTTATTTTTCCAGAATGTATCCTAATTTTTGGCCTAATTCTTCTTCTGATGATCGATTCAACCTCTAATCAAAAAGATATACCTTGGTTATATTTCATCTCTTCAACAAGTTTAGTAATGAGTATAACGGTCCTATTGTTCCGATGGAGAGAAGAACCTATGATTAGCTTTTCGGGAAATTTCCAAACGAACAATTTCAACGTTATTGTATAAATACACGTTGTCTAATTATAAGACTATAACACATCTTCAAAGTAAATTTTTATTTCACAGGTCACGTAAATCTAAATTATTACACTAGCAATTAAAATGAATGAAATTGAGAGGTGTTGATATCAATGGGCCTTATTATGTACTATTGCTGAAACAATCGGTGGCCCAAGTACAATTGCAAGACGGATTCTTTTAATCAGGTCCCTGAAGAACAACCATATTGTTTGCTGCAAAAAAAATATTGCAAGAAAATGAAAACTATCATCACTAGAATTGCCTTTTCTTTAACCACAAAGATCTCTGCTTTCTGCAGTTATGAAATTGTACTTTTATTAATGATATTGCAGCCACAATGAATACTTCACTCAGATAATGCGATTTTAGCCAGTTGATTAACTTCATTTCGGGTACTACTTGTCACTATTTACCCAATTACATTGTGTTTTTGACCTGTACTTTTCATGCTCTTTCTTGCTTTACCTCTAATTTTGTTCATTTTCCAGTTCAAATCAACTTCTCGCATCGCTTATTTTTATGTACATGTAATAGTGGCATAGATATTTATTTGAATATACTTCAAAGACGAAAAATACTGGAGACTAACAATAAAGATTTAACATTTAAGAGATACGATGAAATTGAGATAAAAAAATATAATAAAATAAGAAGAGAATGAAAATTATTAGTAATATATATTGGTATCAACATTCGGCTAATCCTGTTTAGAGCCTAATTATAAA
This sequence comes from Euphorbia celastroides, assembly GCA_948291685.1. Taxonomy (NCBI): domain Eukaryota; kingdom Viridiplantae; phylum Streptophyta; class Magnoliopsida; order Malpighiales; family Euphorbiaceae; genus Euphorbia; species Euphorbia celastroides. Next base: position 3,717 of record CAOJBJ016402099.1, on the reverse strand, counting down.
TTAGGCTCCTCACCAATTGATTTTTGTTCAAGTGACACACTTTCCAATGTGTTGGTGGAAGGACTTGGGTTCGAAACCTAACCTCTTTAAAAATTTACTAATTATCCAAAAAACATAAATTAGACTCCTCATTTCTTTCTTACAGTTGTATTTAGTAAGATTCGAACTTAGTTTTCTTTTAACATACTAAATTTGTATTGCTAGTAAATACTAAATAGACACCTTAAAAGTTATATCTTTAACATCTGTAAATCCAAATGAAATTTATGCCTTACATGTTCAATCACAATGCACTTAAGAATAAGATGTAAATGTTTTCTTAGAATCACTCGAGAAGATAAAAAGAAATAACCTATACAGTAGAATCTTGATAAAGTAATATTTTCGTTAAAGTAATATTTTTTTCTGATCCCAACTTGTTCTGTTATATTAAATTTACATTTGATAAAGTAAAATTCTCACTAAATAAATATTTTTTTCCGGTATCAAACATATACATTTATAAAAGTTTTACTATAATTGAATATCTTTCTTGTCATTGTACTAAACATTTAACAACAAAAATCCAAAATAAAAAACATATACATTATTTTATTCCACGCGACACACGGTTTTGCGAAGCACAAGATTTCTAAAGAAAAGTACCTTTATTAGTGGTTGTCCTTAATAAAGTAAACATATATGTGCTTCTCTTTATGACCTTTTCAGTTAATAGATTGAAAACGTAATATGTATATGTGTTTCTCTTTTGTCTTGTATCACCTCTGGTATTATAAATAATTAGAAAGAAATTTGTACATATTAAGATATATTGATGTCCATATAGGTTATGGACATGTGGACATCAATATATCTCAAAAAGTATTATTTTTTGAATAATTTGTAAATCTTTAAAGAGGTTGGGTTTCGAACATCTCAATAGTATTACAGTGTCTGAGTGCTCCATATCATTTAAATATATATCTCTTCTAAAATATTTTATTATTAAAAATAATATAATGGTTCTGTTGGTCCCTTAGGAATATACAATATGTATTATTCTTACTTTGAATAACTCCAACAAGTTCGTAATTCATGTTTGTTAGTACTTTCTTTTTAGCAAACGATCATTCCTAGTATTACTTTCAATTCCTATTTCATATTTGAAGTAGAATTTCAAATGCTCCAAATTTGGATTATTGCCTTCTCCAAATATGGAGATATTATATTGTTGTAATAAATTTGTAAATAGATGAATAAAAATGGATTAGTTTTATTATTTAAGTTAATCAATTACTCAAATAAAAATGATAAAATATTATTTATAGAGCAGAAAGACATGTCTTTAATATAATCCCGTCACATTTGTATGAGAAAATCTCTCAATTTCCACTAAAAACAAGTTTGAGTCCTTTTTTTAAAATAAAATATGCAAGAGCCCATCTAGTCCTCAATTCCACACACTTTAGCAGATTATAAAAAAAATCTCAATATAAATTCAAAAGTATATTTTAAATTTACCATTTAAGACAAAAATATTTGAGAATTTACCATAAAAATTCTAGATTTTTCAACAATCACTGTCGTATAAACTGGTTGTTTTGAAAGTAATTTCATGTAAATGAGTAGGTTGTTTCATAGAAATTGTTGGGTCCCAAATAACGAGTTGCCGTGATACTTAAGAATGATGGAAATTTTTTGTTTGTGTCCTTCAATCACATCAAATCTTGATGTTGATTGCTTTTATTCACTGTTTGATGTCTAATTGAATGTTATCTTAGACATGTAGAATTTCATGGAAAATGCTTAGTGACTTTGATAGTGTCGTTCACATTAAAAAAAACAACAAAAAATCTCAAGAGTTGTGATGCTACATAAAGCAACAAAGATTACATGTTGAATGTTTAAAAAAATAAGATGTTCAAAAAAGGAAAAAAAAGAAGAAGCTGAACAGTAATTTTGGACATCTGTTAACACTAGTTGAGATTTTATAACATATACCAAAATACGAGTTATACAACTAGTTGTTTGAGACACTTAGAAAACACAGATGAAGTATTCAAGATGGAAGCTATTTATTTACATGTCGTTATTAAATTTATACACCTTTTGAATTTTATTGTAGGCCTAAATACATTATTTGACCTTCAATATTTATCCGAAAAGCCATTTTAGTCCTCAATATTTTAAAGCGGTCATTTTAGTCTATAACGTTTTAAAAAGTGCACCCATGTAGTCTCTCAAATACACAAATCCACTCTCACCCAAGAGAGTGGGCTACACTTGCCATCATGCCAGTGCCGGAAAATTACTGTCACGTCAGCCGCCATCACTAGAAAAGTACTGTCGGAAGTCTCTCATTGCCGGAAAAGTGTCACCGAAAGTCTGTCGTCGCCAGAAGTCCACTATCGTCGGAAAAGTACCGCCGGAAAGTCAGCCACTCTCTCATTAAAATCGAAGTTGCCACATCAGCTGCCACGTAGGATTCAAGGATTAAATCAGTGCGCGTTTTTTAAAAAGTTAGGGGACCAAACCAGCCACTTGAAAGTGTTGAGGGCTTAAATGACTTTTCGGACAAACGTTGAGGGCTAAATCATGCATTTTGCCTTTATTGTATAACTTACATACTCTTTTAGTGTATTGCTAATTGACATTATTTAGGGTAAAATCCAAAATATACCAATTTTAGGTTTTATTTTCAACCAACCTTTGAATCCATAACTTTTGTAATCAAAATTAAAAGTTCATAACCAGAATTGTACGTTCCTTTCATTTCTTCTCTCCCTCTCCACAACACCCTTTCGTATTCTGCCCCTCCAACCACTGGCTTCTTCTCCAAGCCCCCTCTCCATCCACTTCTTTTTTACCATTAATGTTTTTTTTTTGCCTTCAACCATTTGATTCGTCGCTTTTGTCCATCTCCCTCTCCTGTCGACGTCGAAGTTTCGCCATTAAATTCGGCTTCTCCAGTGCTTCGTCTAGCTTCATCTCCTGTTGATTTCATTTGATTTTTTTTGTTTTGTTTTGATGTACTTCTTCTTGTTAATTTCGTTTTTATTTTGAAATTCTACTTCTTATTTTTTTGCTGTGCATAAGGTGCTTGATAAATTATCTAAATGCTAGATTCAAACCAAAATCAACAGCAAAATCTATGATTTTGCACAAAAAAAGGTACGAAATATGCGTTTTTGTTGTTGGAAGATGATATCTGGTGTTATATCAACGATATATCTTGTTATATCCAGGATATAACATCTTATATCCTGTTATATCCAGAATATAACAAGATATATCAAAAGAGAACGCTGCGGATATTGACGGACCCAAACAAAATAAAAAAAACCGACGCGCCGAGAGGTGGAAAAGAGCATAAGAGAACAAGCTAAAGAGATTAGTCGTATAAAACGAACAATTGATAATGAAACTCTAATTTTAGTTATGAACTGTTAACTGAATAATTATTGGACAAATATGGCAGAAATTTTAAAATTTAGTTATAAATCACAATTTTCTAATCATTTATTTGGTGTGTATTTAATTTCTAGCTTATTTGATAAAAGAATAAATTCTAACTTTTTTTTGCTTATTTGATGCATGACATGTTTAATTTTAGTACATTAAGTGATCGGCTAATAATACAAAAAAGTAAAAGATGACGTATCATTGGGAGTATGAATAATGTTTTGCTAATTGATCGTTAACTGATTAACCCTCAATAGGCTGTTCAATTTTTGCACA
>CAOJBJ016382188.1:0-10636 GCA_948291685.1 Euphorbia celastroides | reverse complement strand
CGGTACGTCTAAGGTTAAGGTCTGAAGCCGATGTTCATTGGCCTTCCGCGCCTATGATTCCTTGAATTCCTCGCCAATTTGAGGTCAAGCGGCTTAACTCTTTTTCTCTTTCCTTTTGTGCCTTTAGCTGCGAACTACACTTTCGGGTTGATCTTTCAATCTGCTAAGGTGTACGACGACAAGCCGGTGTTCCTTTTCATAGTTTTTTCTTTGTCTCCTGCCGGACTCCCTTATTCATCGATAAAGAGAATGGAGATAACCCCAACTCCAAAAAGAATTCCGTTTTTAAAAATAAGGGATCGATCTGACCGGCGATAAACTGAGAAAGTAGTATGCCTCGAAAGGAAGATAGTCTGCTCTTTCCCAACATCCAGCCTTTTCCTTTCTATTTCCCCACGTCCAGAGATTTGCAAATTTCGAGTGCCTGGTGAATCTGTTCTTATAGAGTGGTACCCTTTTTTGTCTGGTTTCATTCATATGGCTTTAGGGCTCATAAGGGGAGAACTCCTTAAGAGACTGTTCTCGCTAACCCCTTATCTTCTCTTGTTCTCTGTCTCTGTCTCTTATCAAAGCTATTGGACGATGAGAGGAGTTTTTCCCTTATCATCTATGTTCAGGTAAGAGAGATGACTGAGACGGGAAGAAAGGGAGTTGGAAAAGCACGGCATTAGATGAAGGATCACCTTCTTCCTTCAGGGGATGGAGTAAGGGTGGACGTAGTGAAAGCGATTAGGGCAAGCAAGTCTGTATGGGATATTCTTTCTATAGAGTGAAAAAAAGAGGGATCTTGCTTTCTAAAAGCCATAGTAAGGTAGAAGTGTGCAGTCAGCCAGTAGATGACACCAGAGAGGGATTTTTCAAAACACAGATAGGGGCTCTACCGCGATATCTTTCATTGAGAAAGCGCTATCACGGATTTTTTTCATTTCACGCTGATAGGAATGGGGGGTATCCCCGTATATTCTATTTTTCCTTTCTTATCTTATTGATCAATGGTGTGCCATGAGATGTTGGCCCCTAGGATCATTCATGGTGAAGATCCCAACATGATCTACTCGGTCAAGTCTGATTAAAGCACTCCAACCAACCCAACAAAACAAGCAACGGGTACTACTGGAATGAAATGAAATCGGCATAAAATTGAATTTCTGAGGTCTTCGTCTTCGCGGCTGACGTGACGGCTGAATGGATTGATGCTTCATCAACGGGCACAGGCCAATTCAAAGCGGCTTAGAAGCATCAAGGGAAAAACTGGGTGAAAGTCTCCCAGGTTAGTGTGCAGATAGAGGACTTCTTTCACGACGGTTGCTTGCAATACCAAGACCAAGACAAAAACAATAAGACAAGACGAACTGAGATGAGCCTCAAGCCCAAAAAAAAGGAAGGGCACTCACAAAAGGTCTTGTTGCGCGAGAATCAGGTCTAATACAAACAGTTCCTCGCCTGGGACAATAACTGACGATAGATAGCGAGGGGGGGTCCGAGTTCCAACTAGGACTGGGAGCGTCAAGCCACTCAAGTTAGAGGAGCGGTTTTCCACAATTAAGTGTTGCACACGAAAGAGGATCGGAGGCCCCCTCAACCTCTTAATCAAGGGCTTTTAAAAGCGCCCCATCTACATCTATGTCAGCAGCATCAACCGGGACTATACCAATTTACTATTCATACCAGGTCAAAGGAAAATCGAAAAGACCAACGACTTGTCTAAAAGAATCAAAGATCCACGAGCTGAGCTTGATCTTACAAACGAAATTTCTTTTTTAGTGATTAGCGATCAGTCTTCAAAAAAGAAAGCTAGTCCTCTGCTCGGTAAAGGAGCATTCAGGCATCGGGGGAAGAGCTCAAAGCCGAGGAGAGCCTTGTGTCCCGCTGATAGAATGGAAAGGGCCACTCTGGACGGGTGGCACCATCCTGCCATTCTAGGAGACTTACCCAGCGATCGCCATGAAGATGCTTAGAGAGTCACTGTAACTAAGGAAGAATCCTAAGAGGCTGTACTTCCTTCTTCCCCTTACTCTGTACTTGAATTCTACTGGGATGTGACTCTATCTTATGTAAGAAGGGAAAAGAACTAGACTTTATTATCTTCCTATACCAGTAGGTATAAGATGGAATAGGAAACCTATTATATTATAGGAAAGCCCGAAGTTTTGACTTGACTTTCTCTTCTTCCCTTAAAAAGAGTCGCAAGGAGTTGGGAAAGCAGTGAACAAGGGAAAAGATAGTAAAATAAAAGAACTATACGCAAGCACAACAAGCTAAGTACTTTCAGCTTTATCTTATTAGAAAGCGGATTCTCCTGTTAATTACGAGATTCTATAACTAGTAGCTAGGAAAGTAGCAAGGAATTGGAAACCTAAGCTGCTAGTCTTAGCTGGTGAAAGTAGGGAGTCAACCCTATCTGTTAGCTTACCTTCCCGAAGCAAACAAAGCAGGCAGGTAAGCCAATCCCGCAGACAAGCAAGAAAGTGAGGAAGTTCGCTGGCGAAGGGCTTAGCAGCATAGTATATAGGAGTGACTGAATGCAGTCCTTACTTAGGCCTTCAAAGTCAATGCTAGGCAAAGCAAGAAGAATCACTCCAAGAGGAATCGCCTGAAAGAGTGAAAGCCCGAAATCTCCGAAGGAAGGTGGATCAGCCAGAAGTAGTGCACGACCTTCGACAATTGTACGCACGAGCTTTAAGATAGAATGCATGCCACTAGATCACTGACTCAAGGCGTTAGTGCCATGGAAGATCTATCTCAAGGGGAGGAAGCAAGGTTATTCTCTAAAGAGGTAGAGAGACTGTGGTAATATTCCACTCCTTTCCCTTCCTTACTGTATCTATTCTAGTTGAGTAAGGACTCGCAGCTTCTTGAGTTATCTTCCTTCTTGCCTAAGTCTAAGCCTAATGCCTTAATTCTCCTTTGAACTCTTAAGGGGGTTTGCTTACCCTATAGATATCGGGCACTTAGCTTCCTTCTCTTTGTTCTCCTTCTCTTTCATCTTCCCTGAGGGCCTATTAAAGCTTAAGACGAGAGTTTGGATAGCCTCATTAAGTTAGGTTGTTACTACGGCCTGTAACAAGTTTCTAAGAGAAGCTCTCTAGTCCTCCTTAGGATCTAATCTCTTCTTTTTGAAAGCATCCCTGAGTCTGATACCTAGTAAGAAAGAGCATCTGCAGCTTATTCTCCTATATATGGTTATCTGCTTTCCGCTGTTAGTTTGCTCTTTCTCTTCTTATTACCCTAGAAGAGTAGCTACATCTAGCTCTCAAAGAAGAAGCTTAAAGTCTGTCCAAGAAGACTTGCCTCCATTTTTTTTATTTTATAATATGCTGTCCTTTCCCCCATGTACTGATCCCATTGCATAACCAATTTCTTGGTCTCATCGCGATGCTGTGAAAAGAACCGAAATAGAAGGAAGTCCTTTATTTCAACCCAGCTCTACGCGCTCCAAGATTTTTTCTTGTTACGCTTCTTTAGCGTGGAGAAGCTCGACAAGAATTGACGCGCTGGGGGCCCATGCAGCTTTCGAGCCGCTCCTCCCACTCCAGGAGTTTCTGCCCCTACCTGCCCGGTGCATCTGCAACTGCGGGTGAAAACAAAGAATTCGGGGGATGAGAACCGGAGCCCATCCCTTGGTCAAGCCGGTATCCCCCACGTTGGGAGGCTACAACTTGAAAGAACGGCCTCGAGAGAACAGTCATCAACGATCGGCCATGCCATAACTACTCTCTAAACTGCTCATATAATATAAGTTGGCTAACTAATCTATTGAATGAACGACCATGCCCTCTAATCCTTATGCACTTGATAAGCCGGCTCAACCTCCTAAGTACGGAAGCAAGAAAAACCTCCCCTGCCTTGATCGGAGAGATAGCAGCGGCAAAGTTGTTTATCTGTGTTCCCTATCATTGCTGCTCATTGAGGAGAGAGGGTAAACGTAGTTGAGAGAAAGGGCCCAAGCCCGGTGAAGAGATCTTTTGGTGCAGGTGAGCGAGTGGTTAGGAGTGTGTACAAGGCATTTATTGAGTAAGGATGAAGTGCTAGTTCTTTTGGAGCCGGGGACCTTAGCTTTGCTAAAGCCGTGAAAAGGAGTGAACGGTTCTATTTTGGCCTAGGTGGACTGGTTCGCCTAGCCCCTACCTTACTTGTTCACCGTACTAGACCTCCATATCATATGTGTAAAGAGCCCACCTCGGATACGAAAGAAGGAAAGCAGGCAACATGAGTATGCTACTTCCTGCGAGAATGCATTATAATGGTTTGTCATGTTCCTAATGTATGTTAGGAGGGTACGAGAAATGCTCTACTGGCAAGGTCCTTTCAAGCAGGTAAGGAGAATCTTTCTAGAGGTAAGGAAAATAGACATACTGATACAGCTGCGGGGACAGGGATAGTTTTTCCATCAGTCCCTTGGGCAAGGAAGTAGGCTAGGCAATCTAGTGAAAAAACAAGTTTTCCATTTGAAAGCTGTTACATTTCATTTCCAGTTGGATGTGGGTGTGGGTGAGAGTGTCCTTAATCGAGTATGAGTCCCCGGGTATGCTTTTCCAAGAAAAAGTGTTCGAAGGAGAGCCAGGCGAGTGAGCATGAGGCGCAAACAAAACCTGATTTCGCCAATTCCAAAGACTCCATAATGCCACCCAAAAGATACAACTCCACTCAACACCAATATCTATACCAGAACCATGTAGCTGTATTAGTAGTCCCCGGTAATAGAAGTCTTTCCCCGGAAGGAAGCCTTTTAAATGAAATCTCCTTCAAGCAAGTAAAAGCTAGCAGTCGTAGGGTAAGCCCTTTTGTCAGCCATTGAGCAAGTGAGTTCTTTTTTAGCCAGTTCGGAAAAAGTGCCATCTGCCTTCGAGCTCAGCTAATCCCCAGCCCTTTCTGTTGCAGTTGCAGTAAAAGAAAGGGCAATCCATTAGATCAGGAAAGGATGATGCATTTTCCTAAGAAGAGAATCAAGCGACTTCTGGACTTTCTGTGGCAATCCCCTCTATCGATTGTGAGTTCCCAGCCATGGGCAGTTCTCTTTCTCCAGTTTGAGATCCAGCTGGCTAGTTTGAAAGTGTTTACTTTACAGGGGTAATATAGTAGCAGTACCGGTCCCGATGGTGATCTCTTTTTTTGGGGTCCAGGCCGGTACTTTTCCCATCCTGTGATCAAGGCTGTGATAAAAGCCTGTTTTGTAAAGCCAGTTAAAGGCCAGCAAATGAAATCTCTGAGTCTAAGGAAATTGCTTTTATTTTACACCGGTGTGAGAACCTCCTTTTTCCTGCCCTTAGTTGACTCTTGATCTTTAAGACACCAAAGAGGGCTATTCAAAGCATAACGAAAGAATAGATTATGTTTCAAAGAAGGCCGCGGTCGTGAAAGGAGAGAAAGTCATTCATTCCTCAACCCAACCTCTCATTGCGTGAAACTTATCCCTCGTAAGGGCGAAGTAGAAGTGCGAGAATGAAAAATGTCTTTCGTTATGCTTGGCTAGCTTCCTTGCTTAGCTCGAATGAAGAAAGAGGAAAGCGATCCGATTTATGAGAGCTGGCTTAAGCTGATTCTTGACCGCTGGAGAGACTCATTCTTCCTTGCCTAAGTTTCTTTCCTTTGCCCTAACCATGGATCCGCTGGATAGAGGTAGAAAATTGCGTAAGGTAATAAAACGAAAATAGAAAAGAAAAAATCTCTGACTCACACCTTGAAAGGAACGACTACTATGGCACGCTAATAACTGGCTCGAGAGCGAAAGAAAAAAGGAAAAGGCGTACTCAAACTATGAGCAACTGCTAGACTAGACATAATATAGAGTTATGCTTCTAGATAGCTATGGATATTCTCTAGGTGGGGCAGGAAATGGATTTCTCACAGGATTGCGTAAGGCACTTTACCTTGATATTGATAACTGCACAGGTAAGCGGCTGTAACAGAAAGAACTCGATCGAAGGAGAAGGAATGGACGGGCGTAAGCTTAATAGTGAAATCCTTTGTGTGTGGATCGAAAAAGCGAGGGTGGCCCCATACGGAGGAACCGGGCACCAGCTCTCGATTCTTCCTTTAGCCGTAGACTTGTAGAAGCGACTCGAAGCAATACGATGGGGATAGGGGGCGTCTTTCTCCCAGAGATTGGAAATAATAGTAATTCGTTTAACATTAGGATGATCTTCTTTTCTTCCCTCTAGACAGCTGAACTCCGTCAAGCATGTAAGAGTTTTGATATAAAGAGTGGAAGTCGGTTGTTAACCAACAAAGAGCATGGGACAAGCCTAGATCAACCCTTCCTTCATTCTCGTTGTAGAGATTTATTATCTGAGAGAGCCGCTACAAGCTTCTCTATTCAGGGCGGAGGAAATGGGAAAGGGGTCCCTTAGCATAGCAGCGCTAGGAGCACACGGGGAGGATTCATCCATCGAATGCAAGAGGTAATTCGGGTGTGAGGGATAAGACAGAAGCAACTGACATAGTCCCTGTCCGAAGTGCCACTCCGACGGTAGACCCTCTCTCTAAAGGATAATCTCTACGACTGTCTTATGGTTATGTTGAAGAAGAGGGTTAGCTTCATAGCTTAAACCTATCAAAGCAAAGGCGGAACAGCTGGAAAGGTCATCACTCCACCTTTTTGAAGGCGTGTCGATTGGGCTTGGTTGGGAGAGGAAGAGCTAGATGATCGGCTACGAAAAAGGGCCGCGTTTTACCTTCTTTTTTTGTCGTCTAGGAAGGGAATATGAGAAAGAAAAACATTTTTTTAGTCCAAACAAAGTAAACAACTGGAGTGATCTGTATAGGGGTTATATCTCTGTCTCGAAAAAGGCCTCTCTTATTGGTGTAAAAAGTATAAACGAAAATGGAAAAAAATCAAATTAGAAGAATAGGAGGCACATGCGGTTCACACGATATCTTTCAAGAAAAAGATGGCTCGGAGCAACAAAGCAATAGGATTTAAGATTTTGAAGCTTTATCACTTCCTGGAATACTGGAAGAGAAGGGAAATGAGATAACTCACTGAAAGTGGAACGTCCAGCACCAAAGGCTCAGCTGAAGTCAGCTTTCTCAGCTCCGTTATAATATTCTATTAGTAAGATTGTGAGAGAAGGGTAAGACAAGACGGAAGAAGATTACATACATAGTTAGCAGTTTTCCTCAGTAGTCAGAAGCAGTACATCCAGAACGGTGTCACTAACGGGTAACTCAATCACGGTTGACGGGGGTAGATCCTAACCTATAGCTAAAAGCTTCGATGGTCCCTGACATTCTACCCGTCTTGTTGGGTCGTCTCCAAAGTCAAGTTCCGACTCTCTCTTTCTATACGCAAAAATGGAAATCACCTACTACTTGATACGCCTCTTCTGGCACAACACAGACTCCCACTCAAAGAGCACACCACCCTAATCTCTAAACCAAGGCAAGGAAAGGGTTTTTTCTTTACATAAAGCGAAAGCTCAAGCGGGGCCAATTGACCACTTTAGAGACCGGTGCGAGACCTTCCCTTCTTCTGTTCTTACTTTCAAGTTGATGACAAAAAAGACGGTGTGTTAATACAAATAAATACCTTTTTTTCTTGGCAAAAAGTGGTAGGAATCAGTCAGTTGTTTATTTAAGTAATTTGAGTTTCTAACTATGATTGACTCTTTTTCTGTTTGTATTCCTGCAAAAAAGTGTTTTACGCCTTAATCTGATTCTTCACAGTAACCCCATAATAGCGTTTAGCGTTACTCGCACCATAACGCTTGCGCTTACTGATACTACATTAGCTACTACAGAAAAAGGAAAAGTAAGAATCCCATCCTGCGGTTCAGCAGTAGTGGAAACAAGAGCATCCCCGGACACAGCGAGAAGTGACAAAGATTTCAATCCTTTTTTTTATTTTAGTCGAGGAAGCCTTTGCCTTTAGTTTAGACTCTTTCCCTCCTGCCTTCAAGTAAGGAATCCTTTTTCGCTTCGCACCTTTAGTGGTTGAGCTGACCAAGCAAGTCATTTGTTTTTCTTTCTCTGTAATAGCACCTAGGGTAACCCTACTTTTCTTCCTTCGGGTTGTGAAGCAGGCATAGCTCAAGGTTTCAACGCTTCTCCAGCAAGAAACGTATTAAACAAGGGAAAGGAAAAGAGAAGTTCCATGCTAGAAAGAAAAAAGCGTAGCAGTAGGGTAACAAAGCATCTATATCTCTACTTCACCCCAGTCCTTCCTCGTCGATTAGCAATCGATCCAATGTGGATTGTATCCGGCGAGGTTTGGAACCCTCAACTAAAGGTTTAAGTACCTAGTCCACTATATCTGTGCTTTTCGCTAGGATCTTCCCGTATGTACAGTAGCCCCGACCCTATCTGATCTTAGTCTCGAGTAGAGTCTGACGCTTCAGAATCGGATTTTTCTTGGTACCGATCACACGAGACCAGACCTTGAGCCAGGGATAGTCAGCGCTGAAGACCTTTCTGCACGGGGCACTCGCCTGGCTCCAAATACTCAGACCTAACCTGCCATCGCTTCTACTAGAATCATGAGGGTGGATGTCCATTCTGTCACTTATGATTTTTGGGTAGATGCCTATTATTTTCTTTCTTTTTTTTATAAAAAAGGGGAGGCCCTAAACTCAGTTACCTTTCTTCTTCACAGCTTAACCACACTAAATCAGTCTAAGCCGAAAAGCAATAAAATAAAGAAGGCTAGCTTCCCCATTCCACATGACTGCCATAAGAGGTATGAAATATCTTCCTAATTAAAGCAAGCAATCCAAGTCCTGATAAGACCAATCCAGATTAGAACCTTAGTCAATTAAGATTAAGAAAAGGGTCCTTACTCTCTTTCTCTCTTTCGTCCCCTTAATTTCTCTCATAGTAAAGTATGGATGAGTTCTTGGACGAGAAGAAAATTTTTTCCTTTTTTCTAAAGGCTATAAAGCTGCTTTGAGCAATGAGCTCATTGAGAAAGAGCCTGATAGGAACCAAGACCTTGGATATAGCTTTGAGAACGACATTGCACAAGCTAATGGGAAGGTTTCTCCCCTTGATCAAGCTAAGGAATGAAGACCAGAAGGCTTCTATTCATCTCCCTAGGTCTAATCCCTGACTTAAATTAGAACTTTCAGGACAGAGGTAGGCGCAGATGATGATGATGGAATCATTTCTGGAAGAATCTTGGCGGAAGACCTTCAATTTCAATCTCTTTCTCTTTATAGAATGAAAGGATGGCATTCTGAATTTCCCAGTCATCCAGCATCCAGAGCCAGAAGAAGGAATATTCAAGCAAGTCTCTTTACATAGGCGAGTAGATTTTGGTAATAAGCAGCTCTCTCTTTAATAGTCAGAGTCGGGTAGTGGGAGGGTGAGGCATTAATGTAGTTCCACTCTCAAGAAGTACTAAATAAAGTAAAGGGCTTGGCTTGGACCGAACGAATGAGGTCAACCTCTTTCCTAATAACTGGCATGCCTACTGTTCCATTTAAGGATGAATGAAAGAAAATCCTCATTGCTATAAAGAGTCCTTCCTTCTGGTTGACCCAATCACGTAACCCGAGCGAGCTGTTGGAAATGAAAATAAGCTGATTTGCATCTTCTCAATTTTTACTGTGAAGTCAGATTTAAGCTCTTAAAATGAGTACTTTTTTGAATGGGATTCATACTATAGATAGTAGTAAGCCATGGATTTCTTAGCAATTCAATCATATAAAGTTTGACTATCTTAGGCATTTCCCGTTGATCAATAACGAGTATTGGAATGTCTTCTTTTTCGGGACTGTACTATTTGAAAGCAAGCAGGATAGCGGATTCTCTTTCTGCTGCCCTTCTAGTTGCAGAAAGGGCAATACATCAGTTAAGACAAAGACAGTAGGCGAGGGACTTTATGTTACTCGTTTTACAGACCTTCTCGCTGCGCCTTTTGTTACATCGAGCGAGCAATCCAAATCAACGTGATTTTTTCATAATCATATGAGAAAGCGAGCTAAAGACTTTTAGCTAGTTAAGAAGTGAGTCCTTCCTAGTGGCATTCCGGATATTTCAGATATGTTTATAGGGCCCGTGTTCATCGAGTGGGAGTTTCCTTAGGGTCTTCAATACCTTTTCCTAATGTCTTTCCAGCCGAGCGAGAGAATAGGAGCGGTCCATGCGACGAGTGGTCCATTCAAGGCAAGAGAGTGCAGGTTAGTTCCCTTGTATTCATTTTTCCACTATCAGACTTAGCCGATTGGACTAGATCGAAAACCTGGAATGATTCCGGACTGCTTACCGGCTTCGAAGGAACTGCCTATGTTGCTCCCACGTAGAGAGGGAGGAGTCTATCCCGGAGGCTTCTTGGCCTTGGTTTCCTCTTGTCCATCTTGTCTGTTCCTGTTCAGAATCACGGTCCCGTTCCCTGCCAAGTCTTGGGCGCTCTATCTGGTTACCCCTGTCTATCTGCATATCCCCTGGATGGGTTTCCCTTTCAGATTCTGCTTTCTGCATTCTATTTTCACCCATTCTGGGAAGGTCATTGCGTGGTCAAGAGACGACCGTGGTGCGTGAGAGGTATTTCCTGAGCTGTCGAACTGTGGCGCTGGAGTAACTGACCTACGGATGCTAGACCCATCCGGAAGATTTCGACGGACCTTGCATTGAGCTGATGACATAGACTTCAGCTGCAGTCTCTTCCTTGATTAACTGTACTCGGACTCGGGTTCCTGGA